>JYFJ02005228.1:0-26275 GCA_000934665.2 Catajapyx aquilonaris
TGTACAGTCTTTCAATCGATCAAAAAGAAGTATCTCCCCTACCCTAACATGTACCCGAGACACTTTACACACTTACTGTACACCCATTTAACCAGCATGGAACTGTTCGAACTTTTTAGATTCTTCCAAGCTGTGTGCAAGAAGGTCATACTGTATAATTGATGTATCAGTGTAGTTTATTTAAATTGCTGTTGTCTCCCCTCACATAGGCCAACGGCCTCGCAGGGTACACTAAATAAAAAAATAAAATAAAATAAATTCCCAGAATCCCCACACACTCGTCTGAGCCAATCACCACTGCCTTATATTGATGAACAGCTACCAGATGGGTGAGGAAGCACCCAGCAGGAGGCACCGTGGCCGAAGTAAGAGCAGAGCTGTGGATGAAGGTTCATAGTGGCGGGCTGCCGATTCCGACCCAAGATGGCGCCAAACGCGAAGTTGACGCCACCATAATGCAATCTAGACATCCCTGTCATCTATAGTGAAGGCGTCAGGTAATCAAGTGGTGACGTCTCTACCATAGGCCGAAAAATCGAACTAAATCAATCAGTATTTGTCAGAGACTGCTCTGAAAATCGGCGAGGCATTTTCTTACGTAAAAACACGGAAAAACATGCTTATTTCCTCCTCCCCCTCAAATATCGCACCCAATAACCCTGTTCAGACCGACCACCTCCCTCAGACGCCCCGAGTCCGGCTCTAAGCCCATGCAGCACCCACCTAAGGCTGGTCCCAAGCAGATACCGGGCCCGTCGGACCTTCGCCGAACCTGGTGAACGGTCTGGCGTACCCCGAGGCAGAGAGAGACAACAAAACACTTCCGTCCGACGCCTCTTTCTTTCTAATGGCATGAGTCCCATCCAGCGCGGAATAATACCCACGCCGAATAAAAAGCCGCCAAAAATCACTCCCCCGCCCCCACCCCCTGGCCATTATAATTCCTGTCACATTTGGCAACACTGCATTCCTCCCCCCCCCCTCCCCGAGTACCCCCCACCACCCCTACCACCACCTCCACCGCAGCAAAGCCGCATCACCACGAACATTCAGAACGCGTCACTTACCTTCCGCCAATTAGCGTAGGTCCTCATTATCTGCCCTATTTATTCGGTAATTAGGTCATGTTGGCGCAATTTGATTGTGTATAACGCGTCAGCACAATGTGACTCTATTTTGCCCAACTCTTAGTCGAACGTGGCCAGGAAACTAGCGGAATTTTTGAATTTCAGATAACCCATCCCAACCACGATACTATTTTAACAATGACAAGTTATTTGTGATTAACATGTGCATTTCAAACAGGCTGTTTCATCTCTTCCAAAGGCGGGGTACGCAAAATTAGCAAAAGAGGATAAAATGGGACTTTTGGTCTGCATAAGTTACGGTAGGCCTACTGTAATTAGCATCATTTAAAAAAATTACAATACCCGGGGGTGGAATATACCACCATTTTTCCTTCAATTTTCTGATTTTTCTTCTAACTCCGGTCCAAGGACGAAAGGACATGGGGCAAGGATGGGGATTTTTTGGAAAGAGAACATGGGTGCAAGTGCAATGTCTGATATGGGGTCATGTGCTGTTCCCCAGGAGGTTAGGTTGGCCTCCAAGGTGCAGGTCAGAGACCCTCCTGACACAGGTGAAAGGAAAGTACCAAACATGTGGCAAAACATGTAACATACAAACATATCGCAACATAATTATTTTGTGCACCTAAGATGGCGTCAACTCTCGCGTCAACTTCGTTTTTGAGGCCATCCTGACACCCCTGCCATCTCGTGGAGGCATCAGGTAATCAAGTGGTGACGTCACTTCCATCAGGCAGAAAATATATAATATATAATATATAATGCTGAAGTAATGTGCTTTCGCCCCCTATCAGGCAGAAAATAAAACCAAACCAGTCAAGATTTGTCAGAGACTGACCTGAAAATCGGCGACGCATTTTCTTACATAAAAACACCGAAAAACAAGCTTACTTTCTCCTCCCCCTCAAATATCGCACCCAATAACCCTGTTTCGACCGACCATCTCCATCAGACGCCCCGAGTCTGGCTCTACGCCCATGCAGCACCCACCTTATGCACAAGCAGATACCGGGCCCGTCGGACCTTCGCCGAATTTGTAGGACTGTCTGTAGGACACGTCCGACCAACACGGCTCCGGCTCCTTCCACTCGTGCCTTCCACTGGTCATTGGAATTAGTCCCATCCAGCGCGGAATAATCCCACGCCGAATAAAAAGGCGCCAAAATTCCCCCCCACCCGCTCGCCCATTATAATTCCACATTGTCACACTTGGCAACACTGCATTCCTCCCCGCCCCCACCCCCAACCGGGCCACCACCCCCACCGCAGCAAAGCCGCATCACCACGAACATTCAGAACGCGTCACTTACCTTCCGCCAATTAGTGTAGGTCCTCATTATCTGCCCTATTTATTCGGTAATTAGGTCATGTTTGTGCAATTTGATTGTGTATAACGCGTAAGCATAATGTGACTCTATTTTACCAAACTCTAGTCGAACGTGGCCAGGAAACTGGCGGAATTTTTAAATTTCAGATAATACCATCGCAACCACTATACTATTTTAACAATGACAAGTTATTTGTAATCAACATATGCATTTCAAACTGGCTGCTTCATATCTTCTAGAGACGGGGTACGAAAAATTAGCGAAAGAGGATAAAATGGGGGTCTTGGTCTGCATATAGTTACTGTAATTAGCACCATTTCTGATGTCCCCTAGCTAACTTGAAAATCTGAACAGGAACACTGGCCAGCCATCTAATTACCAGAATCAGTTCTTTTCTCCAGTTCTGCATTCTCAACGATTTGCTTTGGCTGGAGGCTTTGGCTGGAGAGAGCAATAATCGCATAAAAGCCATCAGCTCTCCCTCTCCAAAAAATGTACCAATTTACAAGCAGAGAAAAGTACTTCCAAGGTAGGCTACAAGGTCCGTAACATACCTCATTGCAACACAAGTTGTACAATGCTCTTCCTATGAAAGCCCGTTGCTTGAGCATGGATCTTTGCTTTCAATGAAAACTTTCAAGCCAAATTTCTTTACCAGAACCAAAGAGGAAGGTTGAGATTGGGTCTGGAGGAGCTGGTGTGTTAAAACCTTCCAACCCAAAGGTATGATGAGGAAGACAAAGTCACTTCAATGCCTGGTCACATATGATCATCACATAGTCAGTGTCAGAGAATCTCACAACTTTTGTTGAGGAACCTATAGAATCACCCTCCTTTCCAGTAATTTGACCTTGGTCCAATGACTTACACCATTGTGGTCCTCTTTAAAATAATCTATGGCTGGAAAGTTCCAATCGACAGAGGAGACCTGAGGAGTTGGGGTCACGGGGTCACCACCGATGACAGGAATGACCTCCCACAACAGATGAGGCATCGAAATACTTTCTTCCCATGGAACAAGTACACCACTGCCTCTGAAGAACTTTGATAATAGGTATGACGGGTACTTATATGATTATCCTAGTTCAAGCATTTTCATTAAAATTATTATTCACAAAAATTAACATCACCATACTGATTTTGCCCTTAAGGTGGAAAATGTCCTCACCCAATACCAAAATTATTGAGTTGACGAAAGTGACCAGTGAAATTCTTGGAAATTCTGCTTTTCACGTCAGTGCAGTGTCTGTATGCTTATTAGGATTTGCCATTGATATTGTATTTCACTAGTGCAGGGCCCTGCAGAGGGGGGGGGGGGGNGGTACACTTGCCCCGGGCCTCGGAGGGATAAGTCCTGCCAGGGGGCCCCAGCCAACAGAAACTACTTGACAAAACACCCAATTTCAATTTTAGCATCTTAACACATTAGGGGACTCTAGGCCAATCACTTCTGGAGGCCCTTTTTCAATATTGACTTAATTACCAAATTTTGGCAATAATAATTAGCCAATTTGGGGCCCCTCATCTTGGGATTGATCCTCTGATGGGCCCTACAATTCAATACTGGCTTTTAAATGTTTTAAAAAAAAATCCAATACAAATTCGCCAATTTAGGGCCCCCTGTTTCGGTCGGGGGCCTGGGCCCTGTTGGCCCAATTGTGGTCATTTATGGCTGCATCATGGCCCCGTTGGTCCATCCGTTCTTCCCAGGCCTGCCCGTTAACTATGCACTGCAAGGCTAAGTAAAATCAGGGCCTGCATAGCGTCGAGTGTAGGCTATATAACTTTTTATGCGTCCGTACACGTGAAAATGCAAGCAGAGTTGATTCGAATTAAAGTTTCTCATTTACTTTGGATGATATTCTTGCCAACAGTGTAAACATAAGACATACCGGTATGTCATATGCTTTTGTGACGTCAACGTCAAACGTCAATGATTCCCGTTAGCGTATTTTAATGTTGTTGTGTGAGGGGCCTCTAATGTGACTCCTGCCCCGGGCCTCAAATAAGCTCTGCAGGGCCCTGCACTAGTGTATTTGCTATATTGGATTGTAATATATTGTTGTCTGTTAATAAATAGGGGGACTGGATTATGAAGATGGTGAAGGGCCCTCACAGGGTAGTGAGTCACCACTGTCCCTATTAAAGTGTCTGTATGCTTTTTTCCATTGATAGTTCAAGCAATCTTACATGTTTTCAAAAACCCTGGCACAAATTACAACTGCAATACCATTTTACATCAATGCCATTTACAATATTGCATGGTCAATAAGGTTACTCCTTCTACTGCATGAGAGCATCACCATCCACATGGAAACTTGAAAAATGGGCACTAGTTTTCTTTCCCTCCTAATCAGCATGCCTCACAAACAACTACAGTAGTTGAATACAGAATACAGATATAACAGCCTTGGGTTATAACGGACTTTCGGTTATAACAGACTCGAAAGGCAGGTCCCGGCATACTTCCATAAGGCCCTGTGTATTTATAATCCTGATATAACAGACTCATTTTCACCTCGCCTTGTGTATAACACACCATTTCTTGGCTCCTTGAAGGGAAAACATGCTGCTTTTGATTACTCAGCATCCTTTCCCAATAAGTGAGGATAGCACTGCATCTTTCGCTGTGACTTCAAGGGGAATTGACGAACTGGCCTGGCCTGTGCAGACCCTACAGCCCATCACTCTATACTGGAGTGGGGCTGATTTTTCCATCTGTCACTGATCTAACACTTGCCAAAAAGGTCATAATCATTCATTTTTTGTATATTTGGCAAGGAGGAGATGGCAGTAGAAAATGACAGATTTTTTTGGCCATGCCTAATTTACAGAGGAGCTAATTTTGCATTTTTGTAGAGAGTTTCATTAATCAGTATGCAGTAGTGTGCACTATGGGCATATGGAAAGCAGAAGACTGTATTCGTTGCAAAAGTGGCAATTTGGCTATAACAGACCTCGGTTATAACGGACATATTTTGAAGAAACATTTCATCAAGTCAAGTCCCTCCTATAGCCACAAGTTCCAGCATACTTTTTTCAACAAGGAGTGTGGCTTCCTCAGTAGATTTGTTGCAGATAGGAAGAGCTTGAAACTTGTGACATCCAAGGAGATTTATTCGTATATTAGATCAAAAACTTTCCCTTCAGTAAAAAAAAGAGGTAGTAAGACCTCCACGGCGGAATGAAAGTACTGAAACAAGGCAGGCGCACGTAAGACCTTCACCAATTGATTTAAGCTGTACCATAGGTCTTACTCAAGCAATTACCAATTTACTACTCATGAAATCTCCTTTCTGAAAGCAAATTTGTGGAATTTCTGTCGTACTACTAGTTACTTCTAACTTAGCAGTACCAGTGTAGTGCAATTTCCACCCATTAATTTTCCATGAGCCACTCCATATTAGTGTTTTATGAAATTAGGAACCTCAATATTAAGCACATTGAATTTCTATGCGATTAGTGCGCATTATTGCCATGAAACATTCATGCAGAATCTTCACCCCTTTTAGATGCTGATTTTAACTCTTAATGTTTAATTTTTAACATATAAACGTTAATTGGTGAATTTTAAAGGGTCTTTTTCGATTGGTCCAAGTCTGTTAGAATGGGTTTAGTTTTCCCCCCATTTTTTTCTTTTCAAAATAAAATGCTACCTACTGCTCTGAGTAGTTTGCAGCAGTCATTTTACGAGACGTTCCATACCGTACTTGAGAATTGCTTGAGTAAGACCTATGGTACAGCTTAAATCAATTGGTGAAGGTCTTACGTGTGCCTGCCTTGTTTCAGTACTTTCATTCCGCCGCGGAGGTCTTACTACCTCTTTTTTTTACTGAAGGGAAAGTTTTTGATCTAATTTCAGTTCTTTTTTGACAGTACACGTAACTTATGCTCCACCAGTATACAGTCTGCACTATGAATGCATTGGAGACGATTTTCGTCGCTTAGAAGTCCCTAAAATTACTTTCACAGAGATAGTCGTAAAAAAAACGAAAGTCGAGTGCTACCAGCCAACGGTTAGTCTGATTTAATTAGTCTGGCTTAATAGTACAGTTGAATCCGGATAAAACAAACTTCAAGAGACTGCGGAAAAAGTATGTTATAACCGAGGTCTGTTATAGCCGAATCGTCACGCAACGAAAACATAAATTTCTGCTTTCAATATGGCTGTACTATGCACTACTAGACTACATACCGATTAATGAAATCTGTCACAAATGCAATATATTGATGGCTCACCCGAAAATTATGCAGGACCAAAATATCCGAAATTTCCTTCTGCCGTCTCCTTTTTGCAAATTTTATACCTGGAAAACAATTCTGTATTTTCCCATCGAGAGTCCAAGAAATGGTCTGTTATACCCGAGGTGAGGTGAAAATGAGTCTGTTATATCAGGAGTAAAATACACAGGGCCTTTTATGGAAGCATGCCGGGACAGCCTTTATAACCAAGTCTGTTATAAGCCGAGGCTGTTATATCCGGATTCAACTGTAAATCTGTAATAATTACAATTCGTGTTTCATCTGCAATGCTCTCGCCACGAGTCTGGTTGAAGCTCTGGTGTTCCAGTACAAGTTAGAAGTTGGCTCCGAAGAATTGTACTGTGGAAATTCTTCTTCCATGCGTTCCATCATTGAGAAAGTGTTGTCCAGGAAATCACCCTTCCTCATGGCAGCCTTGGCTGGACCATCTCCACTGCCATGACCATTCCTGCGAAAACAGATTATTCCATTGGAACCAGGTGCATGTTACTTACAAAAGTACTGGTACTTCTGTACATAATTTTGCAAAATGTCAACATCCCTGAACTAGTTTGCATGTTCTGCTAGTTACACATCAACCAATTCTCATTCCCACCAGCCAATATGCTGGTAACTTCATCTAATACAGGGTCACCCAACATGGGAAGATCTTCATGGGTAGGTCACAAAGACATTTGACACTCACTACTGTATCTCTCTCTTTGTTTCTGTCTCTATCTGTCTATCAACTAATAGCTAGGTAGCCTTAAGGCCATTTCACAAAAAAAATGTCGCGCGGCAAACGGCGCGACTTGCGGCAAATTTTTATTTATATTTATTGTTGCCAATTGTTGGCAACAATAAAATTTGCCGCAAGTCGCGCCGTTTGCCGCGCGACATTTTTTTTGTGAAATGGCCTTTACTTGCTTTAACTCAAACAAACAAACCAGCCTATGAAACTAATCATCTCAAATAATTAATGGAATAGCTCAATGAGTAGGACTGTATCCAACAAGGTGTGATTTTACTGTTCAACTTATGGAGTCCTGGAAATGCCACAAAAAGAAAAAGTTTCCATCATGACCACAACTTTGGCAGAGTCATTACATCTCCTGTCTAACAGCACTGCACAAATATCCAGTGAGTGTTCATTAATGTCCTGTCAAAGTCTAACGACCAGAGTTCAATTTCCATGCTCAGAAAATGTACACGTACAGAATTCAGCGTAGGGTTGTTTCTTCAATACTGTTGTGTAAGCATACAAATGAGTGTGTCAGAGGTGTGGAGTAACTTGCAATACTAATATGGTCCTTAGAGGGGAGATGAAGTGGTGTCGCGGTAACGCGTGCGCCCACGGATATGAAGGTCCCGGGTTCAATCCCCACCCGGGGTTCCCACCTTTATCCGTGCAGAGTTGGGCCATCTCTGGCTTCATTTCAGGTGGCAATTTCCGACAGACTAAGCCACCTGGGGGAGTTCACAAAATGACCGTTAGAGACATTGCACATGCACTTTGCACATCCCCTCCCACATACCCTTGGAGTACACTAATAAGATCTTTCTTAACTCGCTCCAAATCCCGATGGTGGTAATTTCACCCCCCCCCCCCAAAGGAGTAGATAGCCCCCCCCGTGNCCCCCGTGGGGTAATGTAATAATAATAATAATAATAATAATAATAATAATAATAATAATAATATGGTCCTTAGAACTTGCTGCTTTTTAGCATGAAAGTAACATGTAACTTTTATAGGTAACTGGATCAGTAACCAGTTACAAATAGGCATGAACTACAAAAATATCACAGAAGGAAATTTTGCATGACAGAACCAAAAGTGGATCAGTAACATGCTTGGGAGGTGGGCGGGAGTGGGAGGTGCGTTGCGTTGCGTTGTCTGGTGTGTGTGAAAAGGTGTTTATTTGGGGTGATTGGGGGAAGGGGGGCGGGAGGGGTGGATGAGGCAATGGCCAAGACCCGGGCAACACTCCCCCGGGGCGATCAAGGCGAAACTGTATAAATAATGCACATTTTCCAACTTTTCAAGGGGAAAAAAAAACATTTTCGTTTGATCTGCTGCCATCCCAGTTCAAGTCACCCTATCAGCCACCAAAATATACGTTCCTATAATGAATTTTTCTCCTCGATCTTTCTAGTACACTACTATGCCAGTTGTCTCTAATTGCAACAGGAAAGGGGACCCGTTCTAACATGTTGGGCCGTTGATTTTTTTTGTTCTTGTACGGTCGGGAACAGGTACAAATCGTACGATCATCGCGGCTTGAAAAATATAGGCTTAGAAAAAAAAGCGTGATATAGCGACCGGGGGAATAAATACTGCTGGATGCGCAAGGAGGGGGCATTTTCTGGCGGATTCCGGGTCCCTTGTTCATGCAAAATAAAATTCAAAGTATGTTCACCCCCAATTTTTTGATCGCAATAAAATTTGGCAGGATAATTTATCGTCCATAAGGATAATAATCTAAATCATTTTAAAAATTTAACAATTTTAAATTTTAAGGGTCATTAGGGCACGTGCAATCAGTGGCGGCTGATCCAGTAGTTTTTTCTGAGGGGGGGGGGACAAGGGTGGAGCCGGGGAGGGCCCGCCGCAGGCGATAATTTTTCGGTTCAAGGTCACAACCCTTCCTCGCCACCCCAAATTAGGGGCAAAACGGGGCCCAAAACGGAAAAGTAGAGGGTTTTTGCGAGTTTCTCCCCCGCTTTTTTCTTATTTTTTCCGTTTTCATCCCTCTGGGGAGCTTTTTTGAGGGGGGGGGGGGGCGTGCCCCGGTGCACCCCGCCCGCCCCCCTAAATCCGCCACTGCGTGTAATTAAATGGTCAAAAAACCAGTAAAACCGCACACGTGGACAAACGACCCTAAGGCACACCAATACTTTTGATGTGCGAATAATGTTCTGTGTATAGGATTGAGACATTGTGATTAGTGAATGTTAATAATGAATACCCCGTGATAGGCCTTGGGCCTCTTAGGGGATCATCCCGACTTTAATGAACCGTGAACCGACTTTAATCATTGTCTGCGTGTGATGGATTTTGATTGCGGGAGGAAACGGGAGGACCCCGAGAAAACCCACGCGAACACGAAGAGAACCCATCTAAACTCTATCCACATAAGTATCCTCTGCGCGACCCGGGGATCGGACCCCCCCCCCCCCCCAGGTTTTTGAACTGTACATTTCACAGAATCTGTTCACATCTTTTAAAAGTCCACAAGAAGTTCTAATGTACTACACTATCTTTTGAAGCATAATCTTGACAACATGTGAGCCCCTTTGCTCCTGCAATTCCATTAACAACTTCGCCTCTGTGATGACTCATCCATACATCCTATCTGTTTTACGTTAATTTTCCTTGTTGCCTTGGAGGACCGTGGTCATATTCTGTGGTTAGGTAGGTAAGGTTTTCGTGACCCTTTTCCATGAGCTCCCCTCCATTAAAATGTGGTGAATTCATTCCTGACCTTATTTTTCGTATTGGTCTATAACCTGGTCCAATAAAAAAATGAAAAGGAATGCATTAAATTGCGGGCCCGGGTGCATTACTTTCCAATCCTCACATTGGTACTCACCAGTTTTACTTTAAAAATATTTTCTTGGTGCGAAAGGATAGTAGACAGTCCTACCTTGGTAAATTAATCAACACGACACATTTCCACTTTCAGAATATCTCCTCCAAGGACACACATTAGAATCCAAAATCTGGGGGGTCCAAAACTTTCCGTCCACCCTGTATTAATAGTTCAATGTTTAAAAACGATATTACTGCTATCGGACTACGGCCTTCGGCATTGAAAATTGTATGTCACATTATGTGCTTCACTTAGCATTTTTACCATGATTTGGACTCTGGAGTAAAGCGGTAGGGAAAACACCACATATTGGCAGCCCACCATTACACCCTGCAAGCCTGGAAAAACCCCAACCGAAATTCTGCCGAACCTTACAGGAGTCCCACTCTGGAAAAATCGGTAAAAACAATGCTAAGTGAAGCACATAATGTGACAAAGTTTCAAGGCCGAAGGCCGTAGTCCGATAGCAGTAATATCGTTTTTAAACATTGAACTATTAATATAACTCCTTTATTTCTATTTCAAAAATTTGAACTTTCACTTATCGCGTTTGGTGGCAGTTCGATCCCCGGGTCACGCAGAGGATATGTGGATAGAGTTTAGATGGGTTCTTTCCGTATTCGCGTGGGTTTCCTCGGGGTTCTCCCGTTTCCTCCCGCAATCAAAATCCATCACACGCACAAAATGATTAAAGTCGGTTCACGAAAAGATGATCCCCTAAGAGGCCCACGGCCTATCACGGGGCACCGCAAAAAAGCTCCCCAGAGGGATAAAAACGGGGGGAAGAAAAGAAAAACGGGGGAGAAACTCGCAAAAACCCTCTTCTTTTCCGTTTTGGGCCCCGTTTTACCCCAAATTTGGGGTGGCGAGGAAGGGTTGTGACCTTGAACCGAAAAATTATCGCCTGCGGCGGGCCCTCCCCGGCTCCACCCCTCCCCAGGAGATATTACGTGCACCACTGACAGCGACAAATGTGGGCCCGAAGACGCCCACCCCCCAACTATACCCTTGTCCCCCCCCCCCCCCCCGAAAAAAAAGTGNCCCCCCCCCCCCCCTCAGAAAAAATTCTGGATCAGCCGCCACTGATTGCACGTGCCCTAATGACCCTTAAAATTTTACATTTTAAAATTTTTTAAATGATTTATATTATTATCCTTATGGACGATAAATTATCCTACCAAATTTTATTGAGATCAAAAAATTGGGGGTGAACATACTTTGAATTTTATTTTGCATGCTCTGTCGTGGAATCTCCCATCAATTAATTGCAAAAAAAAATGTGCGAAAGACGATATGCAAATAAATGCTACACCGGAATCCGCCAGAAAATGCCCCCTCGTTGCGCACCCGGCAGTATTTATTCCCCCTCCCTATATCACGCTTTTTTTCTTCTAAGCCTACATTTTATATCTAATTTTTCAAGCCGCGATGATCGTACGATTCGTACCATTGGCCTTTTTAATTGGTGATAGTTTTTGCACTTTTTGAAGCAATTTCGGGACTCTTTGGGCCTATACCGAACCAATTCCTTCAGAGGCATGTTTGTTTCGTTCGGAGTATTTTTTGTGCTTCTGAAAGGACCAAAATCGTTCAGAAATAATATGATCATACGAATCATGTTGCAGTGACTCGTATGAGCCGAAAGGAGGTTCCAATCTAGAAAAAAATTTTGGTAACATCTATAGTCTAATATACTATGCAAGTGGAAACGCGCTGTAAGCGGTGTTCAGTAGAGTCCAGAGCAAGTGATACGTGCTTGAACTTTGTGTCTTTTGCCCAAGTTTTGTGATTTTCTGTCAAGTTTATTGTTGTTGTTAGGTTTTTGCTCTGGTTTGTGACCTTATACATTTATACTTTAGGCCTTTACAATAATTTGTGTTTCTCCTTTCGATTTTATGTAACATCCTCCATATGCCCGCAAAAGTAAAATTTTCGTACTTATTTGAGATTTTTTCGTGGCTATTTAAATGCTTATTTCAGGGTTTTTTCGTGCCTAAAAAATCGAACTATATACAGTATAGTTATACCTTATCCGTAATGAAAAGTAATGCTGCGTTACATTGATTGCTCTCGTAGTTTTAGCGGGGAGGTGCCTGACGAACCCCCCCCCCCCNTATGAAAATCTCCTAGGTACGCGCCTGGTTGCATCACCTACTATTTGTTCTAACTTGTAAATTAGAATACGTCAGGCACCATTACTATTTTGTCAGGAAATCAATCAGAAAGCAGCATCAACAGCTTTTGAAGACACTTTACCAAACCTACAATTACACTATGCAACTCGATATTGCATACGAACAATACCGGTGCTTGTATAGAAATAATTAATGGCACGACTCTCCAGCAAGAATTACCCCAGATCAGAATTAAAAATATATATAAATTTTGGAGTTTTATACTCAAAAAAGTGCAGTTTTCGGACTTTTTTCCTGAATCCAGCGGCACGTGTATGGTGTGAAATGGTTGCGAAAATATCATGTATAATACGTGTATACATCGGTGATTCGGTGTGCCAAGTATCGGCACTCTCAAAAGGTCAGGTAGCCGTGACAGATAGACTACATTTGGGCAAACTTCTGCTTTAGTATACAGTATCGAGAGATACAGGGTGGTCGAAAAAGAAAACGTGGTCGGAGGTCACCAGGTCACGCCTGCCAAATATGGCCGCTCTGGAGGTTGCGATTACTGAAATAATCGCTCGAGTAAATGATAAGTTGGTAGCACTGCAGATTTGACGGAACTCATGCCGCCTATTCATGCTACAGCTTCCCCGGGGTCTGCACTAATCCCCCCCGATTCAAAGGGGAATAGTGCAGGGCATGGATGTGACCTTCACCCTTACTAGTTTTAAAGTTAGGGTGTTTTACCTTGGGCCGGCAGAAATAGGCAGTATACCAAAACACATTTCCTATTGGCGACGATTTACCGGATTTACCTCATATTACCGGATACCGGGTCAAGTGGTATCCAAAAGTTGTTTCCATGACCTGAAACTGAACCAGACGTCAGCTGCTGACCTGCAGGGGGGGCAGATAGGGTTGGTCCAGTCGGTCCTTCTCGCCGCACCGGTCCCGTGAAACGTGCATTCCATGACTTGCGTGCAGGAGTCAGACAGCAGGTGTACAAAGAGCATTGTCGCAGGTGTCGCATCCAGATCGTTCCAGCGGTTCGCCGAAGTGCCTGTAGAGGCTTCGGCGTGGCACACGCATACGAGTCCACCACCGATGCAAGAAGCTGCCGCACCACTAATAATAATGTACTCCTTGGTCCAGGCAGGCAACATGGCCTGCAACAGACAGCAGCACTGTACAAACTGTACTTCGCTACTGCCCACTTTCACAGTTTCACTTTCCCTTTCCACCCAAGGTTTCCGGTTTCTCCCTAAACCCATCCCTCCTCCCCTCCTTCTCGAGCCCGTCTGCTGGTTATCGCTTGACCCTTGCAGCCGGCGTTTATGCGGGGTTTTTGGGGGTGGAGGGTGGGATGGGGGCCAAGACAAGGAAAGTCTGAGAGACTCACTAAAGACTAAACTAAGAGGCCCTGCACCTGACAGATATGAGTCAACTAAACGTATACATGCCTCAGGGCTTTCCCCGCAGTATTCATTGTCCAACTGCAGGACGTTTCTTTCGTCTCACGAAAGCTGGTGAATGTGCGCATTATGGACCAGCTTCTGAGTGCCGCTTCTGATCTTGGAACGGGTTCGAATCAAACAATAATAATTGATTGGTCGTAAACGGTCGGAAATAGAAAGTTTGAATGAGAATTGACGTCACAGGGGTTCGACCATGGAGCTGAATATTTAAATGCGGATGATCGGATCTCTGGGTGAAATAGCCCCATCCTCAACCTCTTTGCAGAAGCATTATTTTCAAGCCACTTGGACCGTTTTTGTGGCGGTAATTTGCGAAAATCTGAGATGCTATTAGCCGTGACTCAGAACTCCAAAAAAGACCCACAAAGGCACGTTAAATTCCCACACCCTGTAGATCTACTTACTGAAATCAAGAGCTAATGCTGAAATGTAGTGTAACTTCAATTACCTGAAGTTGAGGTTGACCTAAGGGTTGACCACTCAGTTTGGAAAGGTCGCCCGGCATCCCCATGGACCATGGTGCTGATAGTGTTGCAGGAGGCACATGAAAACAGACACTTCCCACCATGTGATCCAGAAATACGACTCCAATTTCTCTGTTTAGTTACAAATGTGAGTAATTAAATCTGCAAAATTAAGTTCACATAAATCATGTAATGTATAAATGTAGTATATAAATAAGTTCAATTTAATCATCATAATAATAGCAAGCATGAACTAGCAAGCTATAAACAACACATGGGATTCCCAGTACCATTGCTGGTCAGATGATGGATTATTACGCTTCGTGATTTTTGCAGCCGGAAATAAAAATAAAATTTCTCCAAAGAAAAAGAGGGAGATCAGTTTAAAACATACATTGTTACTGATTTTTTAAGTACCAAGAAGTAGGCCAGTCTCAGTTGTGGGCTGAACTATTGCATAGAGTAGTACAGTTGTAGCGTGCATACACTGTGCTGTGCTGTACTGTACTGTACCATACAAAATAAACATGCATTGGAAGTTGATTACTGTATGAATACTGTTCAGTACTTACTCTGTATTGTTCTGTATATTACTGTACGATGAAACTTATGAAGTAGGAAAACATTAATATGTAGGACACCTCCTGTCCTCCTCCCTATATGTTGGACAGTTTATTCAGAACCTTCAACCTTGAGTGTCCAACGTAGAGAAGTTTTACTGAATTGCCTGCAACATCGCAATTGCGCAAGTGCATCATAATTATGCAGCTTGCAAATCTGCGTAACCTTCACAATCACACGCGCCATCATTCCTGTGCACCGTAGACTGTACCGGAGTATTGCAACCGGAATAGTCCATAGTATCACAGCTTCATGACGAGGTTATGCGCGTTTGACATCCCTGGGGTACAGTACACACCCGACGTCATGTCCCCACCACTCTCAGTAACCCGCCAGCATGAAATATTCAGGCCATGTTCTCGCTGAAAGACCGAAAAATGAAATGTACGGCTACGTGCTTTTGCCGACTGGGAGCCGCCAATTTTAATCAGGGTTGCCAACAGGAGCTGTTACCGAATGTAACATCATGACTTAATAATTTAACATATTAACATTATTATTATTATCATTCCATCGCATTGTACTTACTTGATGAAAAGTATATTCTTTATTATAAATCAATCGTTACAGGGCAGGTTGGGGAGTTGGGCCTGTTCGAATTCCAAGTGTTCCATTCGGGCCGGTCAGTGACCCAGAGTAAGTTGTTCTTTTTGTTGGGTCTGGGTTTAGTTATTCGTGTGTTTGGTGAGGTTTGAGGGGAGAGAATAGTGCTCTTAGCGTGTCATTGACAGTGCAATACGCCTTGTTTATTGTTGTCGACAATTATCAAGCTGGCACGTGGTGTGGAGAGTGGTTCAGCTTGGTGTAACAAAGAGTGACCCAGCACTTATATAAATAAGTGAAAAGTCCGGTAATGGACTCTAACATGTGTTCTTCAACTGCTCCCGTGTAAGTGAAATGTTCCTGCTACCATAATATTATTGACTTCTTCCCTCCCAGTATAGGCCTATGCCAAATGCAATATTAAGATTTGTAAACTTTATTGTGATATATTTCAGCCCAATTGTATCGCCAACTGTCACAAACGTGAAAGCCTACCACCGTGCAGCAGAAGTACACATATATGCTGCTGCTGACGTTTACAAGAGAAACCAGAAAAAGTACGAGGATATGGATCTCAGCTGCAACCAAGCGGTATGGAGTTTTAGAAGAATCTGAGTACTGTTGTTGGCCTGTAGCACTGTGTTCAAGATTTGAACTTCATTTTCAGGTGACGGTGGCTATCAAGTCAAATGAGATAGCGTCGGTAAAAAAAAATGAGGATGATGATAACCTGCTCAAGCGTTTGGCGCAGAAGGTACATGAGACCCTGAATGATTGCATGGCGCTGAGTGTGAAGAAGAAGGAGAGGAATCAAAGTCTGCAAGAACTGCTCAAGGATAGAAGCTGTATTCTTCAGGGCTCTAATAGAGTTTTCAGTGGGGCACAAGCTGGACATGCTGCACAAAAGCATGAGGATCAGCCAGAGTAATTATTATTATCTAGTTAGCTAATTAGATACTTGTAGTATTGTACTGTAGTTAAATAAGTCTCAGCCTGACAGCTTCTAAAGGCTTCACAAGTTCACAATAGCAAAATAATCCAAGTAATTGAAATGTACCAGTACAGTATTTCAATTGGAAGGATTTTATCACTGTCTTGCTCTTTCAGAATGGGTAACATCCCCTTTGAAGCAGAAGCAGAAGACATCGCTGAGACAGTCAGAAAAACCCTTGCAGACATAGTTGCGTGCAAAAAGGGTCAGGCTGAACGACTCAATGACTTGGCGGTTAACATGAAAACCAAGGTATGGGATCAGCTTCTGAAAATTACCTGTATTTGACTGTAGACATTTCGTACTTCTTGTTTGGCAGGTTGCTGAAGTCGCATGCCTGAAGAAGAAAACCGTGAAGAGGGAGGAAGAAAATGCATTTATGCTGAATGGGGTAGGGAAACAGGTGACCATGGTTTGCAATGAGATTGTAGCTGTTGAGGAGCGCAAAATGGAATTACTCAAGCATTATGATGAGCCCAGGAAAAGTGATCCTGCCCTTCACCCTGGCAGTGGGCTTCCTCCAAAGACACCTCTTAAACCTCAATAGGTTTCCAGGGATCACAGATGAATGGGTGCCGTGCGTTCCAAAGGCCTCCGTCCACTGGCCTACTAAAGATGATGGTACATGAGCCTGGTCCTGGACCTAACCATTTGCCTATATCCACTTTCCAGTAGACGTAATGTCACATGTTGTCTTGCTATTGGGGCATTTGTTGCATTCAGTGTTGTTGCAGATGTTTGATAGCAATGTACCAATCATTTTATATTTTTGCATTAACGTCCTTTTGTCACTGAGCCATACCTGACAACTCAAAAAGTGTTTTTTTTGTTTTTGTTTTTGTTTTTGTATTAACTTCCTTGCTCATCGTATGCTATATTTTCTTGAGTAAATTCAGCAAGTCAGAATGAACATGATATGCATTGTCATGTGAAGTCTGTCATATTTAAATTGTAGTTGATAAATATTACAAAGAAAAGTTCTTCCCTCAATCAAAAACTATCACACATCTTTCCTTTTGGCTTAACTTCATGCGTTGCACTAAAAAATTGATTACTACAGTACTTTTCCATCCACGGCAGAATTAGAACTAATAGAAATTAGATGCATGTTGTAATATATTATTATTAATTTGTATTCAAATCCCTGAAGTTTAGTATGTACAATTTTATTATTGTTTCAATCAAATAATAGTGATGAGTCATATGAGGCAACAATAAAATAAAAATTAACGGAACATGATGCAATAATCAATGAAATGGTAACCCTGTGATAGGCCTATTACCTCTTAGGAGATCGTCTTTTAAATTCCCAACTTGATTCAATTCCTGTGCTTCTGATGGATATTAATAGTGGAAGGAAACAAAAGATCCCTGAAAAAAAGCACCACAGCATGGAGAGAACCCATTAAAACTCTTTCCACATGAAACAATCTTTTAAGTGTGATCTTTGGTGTGATCCCTGGATCAAACTCGGGACCTCAGATGGAGAAGACTGTAAATAAGTACTACACCAGCAGCTTGCTACCCTAAAGGTTTGCAATATACAGTATGTGGCTGCATCAGCAACAGTTAAAGTCAAATACTGCATATATACAGGGTGTTTGTTACTAGTCCAGCCAACGACCGTCAGCGTATTCCTTGGGCCAAAACAAGTCGAAAATGCAGAATATGAGCTGTGATAACCGCTTAACTGTGAAAGAGCGACCTTGAAAATACCAACAGTCGCTATTTTCATGCCCATATCTTGCTCCGTTGGCAACCATTGACCAATGTTTCTGGTCAATATCATATTAAAGGTTGCACCCTTGACATTTTTCTCCCCTACATTTTCGACTACTTTTGGCTCAAGGAATACGCTGACAGCCATTGGCTGGACTATTTAACAATCTTAGTTTAGCCTTAGCCTTAGAAGTATAATAACAGAAAAATTCATAACTTACATTGTACTAGTTGTAATGACGAAAGATGTGAGCCAGAGCAGATCTGAATTTTTTTTTACATGTCTAATACATTTCAACATGAACTCCACTAGTAGTGCAGCAAAGGTCCAACTGGAAGTCTGCCTCAACCCATGTGTTTAGAAGAATTTGGGGGGGTTACATTATAAAATGCAGTGCAAATTCTGTCCTGCAAGTCTTGGAAATTATGCACCTGTGTAGCCTATACCTGTCTTTAACAAACCCCAACAGGTAAAAGTTAGGTGGAGTTAGGTCTGGTCATTTGGGGGCCATGCAATGAATGTTGGTCATCTTCCAATCCATCATGCAATCGTCATCCATGAAGGTGCAGACATCATTTGCAAAGTGAGGGGGAGCCCCATCTTGTTGAAAAATGGTTCCTTCAGGAATCTGAAGCACAGCGAATTCTCCCGAGGAGGAAAAAAAAGGGACCTGTGATTTTTCACTTCATGATCCCACACCAATCATTGCATTTTGGAGAATACCATTTGTATTAATGAAGTGTATTAGTACAGGGTCATAGAAAAAAAAGTCTCAATTTTAAAACCCTATAGCTCGAGACCTTGTAGACATCCAAATGATTTAAGTTTTGAAATGCTAAGAAATTTCTGAACTTTTGGTCTTGCTACAGTTTGTTTCGACATGAGCTCCATTTGTTGCTCGGAAAATGTAAATATGGTAATCAGTGTTGTGCCTAACCCGCTCAGAAATATCTAGTATTACTATTGCAATCTTATCCCGAGTGTGCTGGAGATGCCGGATCTTTTCACCATACATGTACCTCCACAAATAGGTCCATCAGGGTCATTTCTGGGCTTCTGGGGGGACTAGGCACAGGGAAACTTCTCATTCAAGACTTCGCACATTGGGAGGTTGAACATATGAAACTTTCCTTTGGCAGGTTTGTTTCATGGATGAGGCGACTTTTTATGTGCATCATTAAGGATAATACGTTCACTAAAGATCGGGATATCCAGCACCTACGGGATAGGATCACAATGGTAACTCCAGATATGATTGAGCAGGTTTGGCACGAAATCGAATAGTCTTTTTAATCTGCTGAGCGACAAATGAAGCTCATATCGAAACAAACTAAGGTTAGACAAAAACTTGAGACATTTCTTAGCATTTCAAAACTTAAATCATTTAGATATGCCTACAAGTTCGAGTTACAGGGTTTTAAAATTGGGACATTGTTTCTTGATAACCCTGTATATTGAGTGCATTGGAGATGTAAAATAAATATATAATAAAATAAAAATAAAAATATAAATATATAAAAAACAGACCTGCTCTTTAAACTGGCCCACACCTTCTGTCATTACAACCAGTACTTTGTAAGTTATGAATTTTTCTTTTCTTATAGCTCTAAGGTCTAAGAAGAACACCCTGTAAATTAACTAGTAATCAATGCCCGTTGTAACAGGCATAACTGACATATTTCTATGTTTTTGTGTAAGCAGGGTGTTTTGCAGTGTCTTATGGGATTCAATTTATTCAAATGTAGAGGTCTCTGCTAATTGGTACAGGGTGGCCGAAAAGTCCTTTATCAATGGGTGAATACAATGAGAAATAATTATTCCATGAGTAAAAGCTACAGCATATTTTCAGTGTGGTTCCCACCAACATGAAAACATAACTGTAGGCATGTTTTCACATTCTGCAGAATGCGGGACACCATGTCTGGCGAAATGGTGCAGCAATCTACAGCAATATGTTGATGCATATGATGCGTGTCCCTGATCTTCACAGCATATACACTTTGCATTTCAGAACATGAAAACAAGGCCTGCAGTAATGTTTTGACATTCGTGGGTACCACACTGAAAATATGTTGTAGCTTTTACTCATGGAATTATTTGTTACTGTATTTACCCATTGATGTGGGACTTTTCAGCCACCCTGTAGATGGGTGTTTCTCTGTCAGGTCCCTAGGCCAATCAGTAGCAGCAGGCGGTTGTGATTGTTGCACCAAGTAGGGGTACCCAATCCTTTTGAAAATCCATCGTGTTGCATCAGAATTTTCCGAGGTCTTCAGCCACGCAACGTGAATTGTGGCTGGTGGCAAAAATCCTTCCCGACCACAATGCACATCCAGAATGGCTCCTGGGCCATGCCCGGCCACTCGCCACCAACCTGAAGCAAACCCTTCCTGACACAACCCCACCCAAACCCTGGGCTTATGCCACTACCAGGTGATGAGTGCACATGATGAGTGGAAAACCACCTTCCACCAATCCACTCTCCATTTCCCTGGTAGAATAAGATTCAGAAGCATTTCTTCCCTAGCTCACAATAAATATGAGAATATCTGCAAGGACACACTGTATTACACATTGAAATGTTCCTACTTCCAGTAATGTAATAATAGTCCTAATAGCTCTGCCCTCTCAAATAAACCATGCTCCCCAGATCTTTGCTTCCTGGGTTCACTAACACTAAAATTATTAACCATTAATTTTTATTAAATATTGCAGTGTCCCTTGATTCACAAGAAAGAGAAATGACAAAGAATAGTTGAACACATGGGGGCTCAGGACATCAGGTATAACAAATACTAAGGGAGGCTATTTTGGGGTAAAAGCTACATAATGTCCAGCAGGACAACCAATACCTCACCCAAATCCCATAGTCTACACGTGCCCCAAAAAAGTGGAGGGGTGGGGTAGTAAACAAAATGTGATAAAAAATCTTCATTACGATTATCTGGACTTTAGAATTGATAATTATTATTAATAGTAACAATGGAACTAGGATGGCACCAAAGTTAGTTAATTTGACAGTTAACAACTGAAACAAATATGATTACACTTTGGACAGTGAATTTCTGTGGGGTCTGGTAATAATTGCCGTCACTACGTTAATATGTTACGTAGCATGACATTAATTTTAATCATGAACCTGAGGGGCCACCAAACCCAAAGACTGCATTGAAATTAATATATTACAAGAAATCGGCATAGAATTTTAAAACGTTTTCCATGACTAGCAGAGGTGAATTATCTGCACATTTTTGAATGAAGTGATATTTAAAGCCCTTTGCCATTAATTGAAATTTATTATCGTAGCATAATGGACGAGGTCTAAATACACAATGTCAAATGGAGTTCACCAGTGTAAAAATTTCTGAAAATATACACAATAAACATTTTAAATTCAGTGGCAAATTTTTTGTAATTAATTTTAATGCAGTCTTTGGGTTTGTGTGGCCCCTCAGGTTCATCATTAAAATTCATGTCTAGATAAGTAACAAATTAACCACAGTGACAGCAATTATTACCAGACCCCACAGAAATTCACTGTCCAAAATGTAATCATATTTGTTTCAGTTGTTAACTGTCAAATTAACTTTAACTTTGGTGCCATCCTAGCTCCATTGTTACGATTAATAATTATCAATTGGGGAGGTGTTGATGGCCGAGATGGTCATGTCTCGGCTTGCTGAGTGAAAGGCCCCATTTGAGCCCCCGCCCCGCCTGGGGAGTTCCCTTTCACCTGCGTCAGGAGGGTCTCTCACCTGCACCAATGAGGTGTCTGGCAACCTAACCTCCTGGGGGACTGCACATGGCCCAAACTTGAGACATTGCACCTGCACCCCTGTCCCCTCCCCGAAAATCCCTATGCTTACCTAATGTCCTTGATTCTTTGCACTGGAGATGAAGAAAATATATAAGAAAACTGATGGTGGTGTTCCACCTCCCAAAAAGGCCCTTGGGCCTACATGGGGTAAAATAAATACAAAAAATATAAATAAAATAAAATAATAATCAACTCTCAAGTCCAGATAATCTTAACGAAGATTTTTTATCACATTTTGTTTACTACCCCACCCCACCACTTTTTTGGGGCCAGCACAGACTACGGGATTTGGGTAAGGTATATCCTAATTATCCAAGTTAACAAGGCAACAGTCAAGAGTCCTTTGCCAGGAGACTACAATATCAGTGTCAGTAATGCAGCTAAATATAAGGAGTTTTTGGGGAGGTGTGGTAGCCGAGATGGTAACGTCTCGGCTTGCTGTGTGAAAGGCCCCAGGTTCGATCCCCGCCTGGGGAACTTTCCTTTCACCTGCATCAGGAGGGTCTCTGACCTGCACCAAGGAGGTGTCTGGCAACCTAACCTCCTGGGGAACAGCACATGACCCGTTTTCAGACGTGCACTTGCACCCATGTTCCCTCCCCGAAAATCCCTATCCTTACCCAATTTCCTTGATTCCTTGCACCGAAGTTGAGTTGAGAAACTTGAACAAAAATAAATAAAGGTTCATGCGATATACCCCGGTTGGGGGTGAAAGCATTACCCACGATTATTATATTATTATTATTATATTACCCCCGGTTGGGGGTGAAAGCATTACCCACGATTATTATATTATTATTATTATATTACCCCCGGTTGGGGGTGAAAGCATTACCCACAATTATTATTATTTATTATTATACACTATAAGGAGTTTTTAAAATCTTTCCATACAAAATTGAAATGACCATTATCTAAGGTCATTATCATCTCCTGTGGTTTGGTTTGCTGGCTGTGCCAGTAAGCAACTAAGCCAAGGCTATCTGGCATTCATGTGATGGGTTTTTGGTAGTGGGAGGAAACGGGAGAACCCCGAGAAAACCCATGCAACCATGGGGAGAACCCATTGAAACTCTTCCACATAAGTGTCCTCCGTCAGACCTGGAGATCGAACTCGGGACCTTCGAGATGGAAGGCTGTGGCATTAACCACTACACCACCATGTCGCCCCTCCCAGCATCTATGGAGCAAGCGTTCTAAGTTTCAGACCTCCACAGCCAATATGTTCTAACCTTGCAGCGAATGTTCTTCCTACAAGACAAGTCAATCCCAAATGAAAATAATGTAAAATTATGGACATGATCGGTTGGCAGGAAAGGGCAGGACTTCCACTGCAAGGTTAAAACAGATGGGCTATAATATAGCTTTAAAAAGAAGGGTCAGAGAAGGCCCACAGCTTCTCTCAAATTTATGCTCGGGGCTGTATCTCTTGGATAGGATGGATAGGAAACTAGCACCAATGGGTGGATCAACTAATCCCACACAAAAATGTGGGGAGTGTCCAGACTTGTACCAGACAGTGGTCTAGACCAGTGGTTCCCAAACTATGGGCCGGGGCCCACCAGTGGGCCGCGAGCTTTATTTTTATTTTTTTTAAACTATGAAATAATGATCTTGCGAAATGAGGAGCAAGAGCACAGTACGTAAAAAAAATACATATATTGCAGCTCTCAATAAGGGAGGTGACTCTCACTCAAAAGATAGGGTCGAGTCTTTTTTGCCCAGCTGTGACACTTGACAAATTCCCTCAATCCTTCCCATCACCTGAGTTGTGACCTTCTCTGCTCAGCAACAGCTAGAAAGATTCAGAGTATTCAGAAACAAACACTGGTGATCTTAGCAGGTAGGATTTATTGGACTCATGATAATACAAAGTCTAGCAAACTGGGGGGAGGGGAAAGAAGGGAATGATACAAGACCGGCTCCTCACCACAAACTGCATTCCCAGCAGGGGTGCCCGCTCAGACTCCTCCTGCCTCGCCCAAGTGAGAGGAGGTTAAGTGGTAGCTGGCATTTTTCACTTGCTCAGGGTATGACCCTTTCTTAACTTTGCTTTTAAACTTGATTATGCAGTTAACGAGAAAAAATTAGAGCAAGGTAACTGACGGCATGCACAAAAGCTTGTGGATAAATAAGAATGAGCAATATGGAACCCACCTCATACATGAAAATGGCTTTTTGGTGGTATACATTCCCTTTGCGTCAGTACTTTTTTGTTGTTACCTGCCTAATTTTAGTCGTAAACTGCAATATTGCATTAAGTTGTGCTACGAGTGTAACCGACATACTCCACATAAATCATACAACTAGATCCAATGGGACTTAACTTGCACTACATAAATAACAAACAAAAGAGACATCAAATATGTTTTGTCATGGGCTTCCATTGGAAGACAGGTGTGTTAAGAACACTTAAAGCAGGTAATGAAGATCAGTTAATCAGTTATTAGCATTTGTTCCATAACCAGGGACAAGTGCCACTCTGTGCTATCTTTAACTGAGCTTTAAAACTGGCCCTAATTGTGTTCACACCAGATGTTTACACCATTTCAAACTTGGGTAGGGGTTAACACTTTCTTTCAAAACATATTAAGGCAAATCAATAAATACTGTCATTCATTTTAAAATCCTTGGAAATGATTGTGGCCCAACTGTTATACAGGAATGAAAGTATTGTGCAGTACAACCAACATGTAACGTTGCCTGTAAAATAATGTAACAGCACATGAGACCCACGTACTTTTGCCTAGAGGAGAGATATGTATGTGAAGGGCAATAATTATGACCCACCCCCCACCAAGCCCAATATGATGCATTATCTCCATGCAAGATGGAAATACCAGAAATAACAGTAAATAAAGCCACAGTGATTAAGTACATTTTTACCAGGTAACAATCCATGCTGGTCGTACAATGCTACAGTATATGTCAAAAAAAGTTTCGGACAAATGCATCCCAGTGCTGTGCTGATGGTTGTATAGCACCAGGACACATTTTTCCTAAACCTTTTGCAACATGTAGTGCACAAGGATCGGTAATATTATTCTACAGTCTCAAGTCCATTTTTTTGCAATAATGGTTGGAAAAGGTTCTCCACAGATGGGGCATGTGCTAAGTGTGTGAGATTGTCCCATCTCCTGTGAACACAACAGAAGCAAATGCTTTAGAAAAGAAAGCTAGTATGGAAAGATCCCATGGGACAGGTGGGAACCTTTTCATCCTGGGTGGCAAGATTGTCCTCTACATACAGGGTGTATGTGAATTCCTCTGCCAAAATGATGCACATGGTAGGGGGTGCGTATGGAAGAGGCATGGCATGGGTCCGAAAGCCAGCTAAGCTCACCTCGGAGATGTCAACCTTTGACATTGACCTTGACTTTGACGATATCCTCCTGAGACCTGAGAAGAATTTTTAACGTAATGTCAGTTCCTATTGCATTTTCTGAACATTTCCCCAATAAGAAACGAGAAAATTTTTAAAATTTTAAAATATCGACAAAAACAGTGACAAACAACTAATGAGAACTTAGGATCCAATTGCTGCTTCAAAAGCAGAACGGATGAAAGCAGAAACTTTAAATGCCACTTAATGGATAACTAACATAGTGCTCTATCCTCAAAACAATGTTTTTTAAATTCATTTGTGGAATTCGTGGTAGCAATTCCTCTCAGAAGACAATTAAAGATAAATTAAATTATTTTTGAACGCCACCACTCCAGGCATGGGGCTTGCTCCTTCCCTTCTTACCCTGTAACATGGTACCTCGCTATTCTACGAGGAGTGATCAAAAAGTAAGGTCTCCAAGGCTGTAACCTTTATTCTGTATGAACACAAATGACGAAACTTACAGGGTACATGAGGACAATGGACATCTACTTTTCTACCTAGTTTCCACAGCGAAGAACACACTTGTCCCATCGCCAGACCAGTTTCTCAATCCCTTCCCAATAGAAAGGGGTGCCCTGTTGACAGCACCAGTCACACCCAGCCTTCTTCACCTCATCGTCGCTTCGGAAATGCTGACCTGCAATGTCTGCTTTCAGGGCTCTGAATAAGTGATAGTCTGTGAGGGCTAGGTCGGGACTATAGGGTGTGTGAGGAAGAACTTCCCAGTCGTATCCATTCAGCAAAGCCATGGTGTCCCTCGATGTGTGCGGACGGGCGTTGTCGTGGAGAAAGATGACCCCAGCAGTGAGCAATCATGGTCGTTTCCACCTGATGGCCTTCTGCAACTTCGCCAGGGTCACTGCGCTCCGAATTGATAGTCGCAACTTC
>JYFJ02005229.1:0-26281 GCA_000934665.2 Catajapyx aquilonaris
GCAAATGAACGGGACAGAACTATACGTAATCGGTCGCGAACAGATGCACAAGTGGGTTGCGATGTCACGGCGCACTTGTGAGAGATACATATGATCGCCTCCCTGAAAACCCCGTGACAACACATGATCATGGCCAAAAATATACATCGTGCGACATTGGCATTTGAGTTGTCTTGCCAGGCGTACCTCGACTATAAACAGCTAAGCAAGATTTCCGGTGTCTGGGGGGCCTTTTATCGGCGATATTGTGAAGGGGTGCTTAGCATGAATCATTTCCTTGCTGGAGTCGGTGAGGCGGTCAATAGCTTACGTAACGCGAGGTGTGACGATGTGTAGAGACATCTGGCACCTGAGATGTTTGCAGGTTGTGGAAGAATGCACAAGCAGGGTTGTTGATATAATAACATAACGTAATATTTTTGCTTCGGAAAAATCTCACTCGATTCACGCACCTTGAAAATTGCATCGGGGTTCGCGGCCGTGAAGAAAGATTTATCGATTCTAAGTTACGTAATGGGGAGTGTGTTTTTTTATAGCTTGATTTGCGTGGATTTGCGCTTTCACGGGCTTGGGTAAAGCGGAAAGGCAAATTGGTTGTCCAGGTTATAAGTGTATAATTACTTTTCACATTAATGGGCAAGTGCAGCATTGTTAAAAGTTCAGGACAATTTTACGGGAAGTCTGGGATTGTGTAGCTATATGGACAGCTGGTGTATCAGTTGTGACAGATTGTTTCCCTGTGGCCTCTGTTGCATTAATTTATATGACATGAATGGCTATGTATTTATGGGCACCAGTGTATATTTGTTCGCATGCCTTCAGATGCTTGTACCCCCCNCCTCCCGAAAATCCTACTGTTTGTACGTCAGTCTGGGCCGTGAAGGTTTTTAGACGTACTGATAGTTATGTAATAATGGAAAAGCAGCTACTTGCTGTAAGGAAAATATGTTTTTTTTTTTTTCGTTTTTTCCTGCCCTTTACAGGCTGCAGGGCATTACGATTTCAAGCATATGCTGTATTAGGGCTGGAAAAAGAAAATCCAAGAACACATGGTTGGATGTTTGTTTCAGGATGATAAGTGCAGTGTTGCATTGCAAGATAAACATGCTTTATAATCTGGCAGGAGATACTGAAGGTCCATGCAGTTGTTGTGAATTTGACAACAAAATTAGTGGTTTGTGCAAAGTTTAATGGTGGTAGCAGGGCCCTGGTGGTAGCCCCTAAGTAAGACCGTAGTATAGCATTTCAACAATGAATTTTTTCAACTTCTTGTTGTCGTTACGTTTTTTTTTTTCCATTTGCCCTAACTCAGATTGGGCTGCAGGTCGAGTTTCCAAATTTTGAACACAGATCCCACTGTCATGAAGTGATTTCCACCCATTTATAGCTAAACTGAATTCCTCTTCAAATCACACATGCAAGCGAAGCCTGAAAGAGTTGATTGTTCATGTAGGCACAAAATTTGTTTTACCCGTGTGCATTGATTCCATAGTGTGTCATTACAGATTACATTTTCTGTAAAAGGAGAGTCAGTATTGAGAAAGTTGCCATGGCATTTTTGTCTCGCCTTAGCATGCTTTCATGTGGATATAGGTATGTGATGATTATATTGTACCCCAGACGAGCGAGAGGAAAATGTGTATAAAATGCAGTTAACTCATATCTGTGGTGTTTAGTTATAATCTGGTGTCCTATTTCTGCTGCTAATGAGGTATTCCTACTGTTGCTTTCTATGCAGAAAACTTTGTCAAATGCTATTGTTGCATTTTTTGTTGTAATTTAGATGCCATTCATTACCTTTTGTGTTATTTGGTCAAGTGCAAAACAATAACTTGTATACTGCTTCCCTTGGGGAATTGTTTGTCATGTCACATGTGAAAGTGACATTTGAAGTGGGTTTTGAAATTGGCTGTTTAACGTATGATAGTGGGCAAAGAATTGAGTCTACTTCTGGGTTAAGATATAGCAGTGACTAAATGCTACATTTTTCTTTGCAGGTGATGGGTGATAATCAATGTGTGATGTATGATACGTGTGGAATGACCCCATGTGTAGACACCTCGCCTCCAAGGCTTCTGGATGGGCATTTAGAGGATGTTCTGAGGGCAATGTGTCCTGAACTTGTGCAAGAACAAGGTAATTAAGTGAAACTGCAAATGGATAGAATAATTGGTTATGTATTGTTTGAGTGGCGCCCCACAGTTGTTTGTTTTATGATATGTACTGTTTATTATTGACGGTGGCACTTCATTTCTTCACAATGGTGAGATTTTAATGAATTGTTGTCCTTCATACACAGCTACACTTAAGAGAGAGTTGTCCTAGTTTTTGAGTTCCCAATATTTTGGATTATCTCTATTCCATGTAAGAAGAAACTAGGCACCAACTTGCCAAAATTTGGCAAAAAAATTAAGCAAAATTGCGAAAGTGGAGAGGGATGGAGAGAGAGAGAGGTGGGGGGAGGGAGAAGGAGGGAGGTGGGGGGAGGGAGAGAGAGAGACGCGCGGACCAGGCAACAACATCCAATGGCGAAGTACCGAAGTAAGATGGTGTGGAGGTAGTGCCCGCGGCCGGAACTGCATTTAGGGGAACTCCGTGGTGGTTGGTTTTTTTAGGCGGTCAGCCACCACAGTAGGGTATTAATAATATAGATGGCTTTAAAAAAAATTGTCAGCCAAGCATTGATAAGTGGGATTTTCACATGCTTATTTGTGCATGCTTGTAGTGCCCACATTGTCTTGTAGTAAGTAACTTGAAACTGATACAGAGTTTCTCTGGAAGTTCTAATGATTATTTATTCATTGTCCAGGAGGCCGCAATCTGAAGGTGTGCTGTGCCCAGTCTCAGATTGAGGCTCTGCAGAACAACTTAGCCATACCTCAAGGCCTTCTCTCTCGCTGTCCGGCATGCTACCAGAATCTCAGGCTGTCCCTGTGCAAGCTGATTTGCAGTCCTGACCAGGACCGCTTTCTAAAAGTTGCAGCCTCCAAGAAGGATGACAAGGGTCATCATGTCACAGATCTGGACTGCTACATTGGGGAGTCATATGTTGAAGGAACATACCGCTCCTGCAAGAATGTGATAATGAGTTCCACAAATGGTCCTGCTATGGATCTATTTTGTGGACCTTGGGGAGCTTATAGGTGCAATGCCCATCGCTGGTTTGATTACATGGGATCTATCAAGAATGGATTCTCGCCATTCAACATCCGATACCTGTATGGGGATGAAGCAAAGGGGAAGATTCAGCCTATGAACCCATCTGTCACTCCTTGCAGTCAACCTTTGGAGGTAAATGCTGCATCCAAGAGCACAAAAGGAGTCGCAGGATTTATTTGAACAATTCTATAATAGAACATGAATTTCTCTAGAGAATTTAAAAAAAAAACCTGTGTAGATTGTGACCTGTTACACACTATACATAGTAGTATTTAAATGAATACAGTTGTCGTGCATTCCTATGACTATTTAAATGATAGCTTGGATAGCATTTTTTAAATGAATAGAACTGATCATTTGAATATATCATAATTGTATCAGTTTTGCAAAAATTATACAAAGTGTTGCAACTGCTACAGGTCTCTGTCGACACTCGTTAGCAAATTATTTTTTTGGCTCAATGTGCCCTTTTAACTTTCAAGAAGGTACTTCGGAATAGTTGTAATATCACCATATTGTTGATATTAATTAAGTACAACCTGGCTATAACATACCTAGAGAGCAACAGAAACTTGTCTGTTATTGAATGCTTGTTTGATCCCAGGCTCCCAGCACTGGATTCTCCAAGTATTTCTGTGACATTTAACTAGACCTGTTCAGGATGGACATAAGTTTCAGATTGGAATGATGCAAGTAGATAAGTGACAGTATTTGCTTGGATGTGATAATTTCTTGAAAGTTATAAATTCAAATGAATTTCCATGCTTAAGGCCATTTTGACCTTTTGACATCCAATGTTGAGTCAATTTTGCAAACTGGTTAAATAGGAATTAGCTTACTGTTAGTATTATTATTAAAATGATCATTTCATTTGGAACACACTTTATCCTGATAAAATGGTGCTCTTTTGTAACCTAAGTGCCACAATGTGTATACCACTTGTGTTGCAGAACTCAACTCATGGCTGCAGCTGTGTGGACTGCCAGGACAGTTGTCCAGTGGCTCCACCATTGCCTCCTCTCCCTGAAGAATGGAGGATTCTGGGTGTGGATGGACTCACTTTTATCATGGCTGGAGTGTTTGTTGTGGGTGTCATTCTGTTTGTCATCTTTCTGCTGCTGAGCCGCAAGGAAAGGACTAGATTGGGTGAGTATTCTAATAAATCTCTGCAAAAATTGCCTGAATACTAATGCATTTGTGTTACAGTCACAGTCTCTTAAGTGTTGTATTAAGAAATATGTTGTTGCTAAATTCCCTAGCAGTAATACAAGTATACTAGTATGTTGCTGTAAAAAGCTTGTGAAGCACTTCTGTTTGGAAGGCCACTGGTTCAAAGGATTTGTGGGATTGTAATGCTGGTTCACTGGTTGTATAGCACCGTATGTAATCATTTATGGCAGTTCATGGTGTGGGTCATTGCCTGAGATATACATAATATAGTTTTGTTGGATGTAGCTATTGCAGTGACATTTTACTGAAATGTTTAACTGGTGAGCTCAGCCACTTGTAGCTCATACTAGCAATTCTGGCTGTGGAAAGTAAGAAAGCTGTGGCTGAAGGGACAATTGATCATGTCAAGTGAATTTTCGTACGTGATTGTTATATATTCTCTGGAAGTTATCACTTATTACAGATGACCAATATTCATAGTGGCCACATCAAGGTGATTTAAACGGATACGGTTATGACAATGACCAAGAAATTTGTCAATCACATACATTTATAATAAAAAATACGTCGCGACATTTCATGCATGCAATGAGGAGCGTGGTGAAAAAAGGTGATAACCATCATTTTTGTCATTTTTGACCTAAACACCTAGAAACTATGTAAAAGACATGACAAACAGTTTGGTATACTCCAAGTTCACATATTATCTCACAGACTAGATCAAAACCCGTATTCCCTATGATTTGTGAAGAGAATGCAAACGTCAATTCACTCTCCTGAAAAATTACGCTTTTGTGGGTTATCACCTTTTCCCACCACACCCCTGAAATGTAGGCTAAGAGGAAAAGATTATTATGGTACTGAATATACTGTAGTTGATAAAGAGTTTTGTATGGTTATGGATTGCAATTGAAAAAGGACTGTGTTTTACAGTGAAACCTCTGTGTAGTGGATTCACCCTGCCCTGGAAAAATTTTAAAGACAAGTTTTCCCTACATTGGATAATACTAAATTTTGAAAAGAATTTAAAAGTAATAAACATCTCTCTCAATTGATGCCCCTGAATCCATTATTCAGAGCCTGTCTCGGGAGGCAGGTCCAAGTTGTCATGCTCCGAAATTGAAGAGGTTTTTTTTTGCCATTTTTGGCATTTTAAGTCACGAAGTTGTTCCACAGATTTTTTGTTAATGCCAGACATTTTTAATGTACGTTCGATTTTACTCATGTGGGAGCTATGTAAGTCAGGGACTGCCTGGCATCCTCATTTCCATATTCATTTTCATGTGTTTTAACCACACTGCAGCTGGTTTTGTATGGATGCTTATTTAATGGCATTTCAAATTACTTAAGTTAGTCATTGCTATTCTTCATGATCAGTTATTATTGTTGGTGATAATCAAACCTCACATGTCAATGTGTGACTGAAAGTCATTTTGTCAAGGTAGACTGCATATTGATACTATGGATGGTAGTTGAGTGGGGCTGGAATTTGTTACAGGAATCCAGGCTGTCAGTGATACTCCTTAACATGTTAATCTTTGAGATGTGTTAATGATTTTCCTTCCAGGCTTTAATAATCTATGAATGAAGTTGTAGATAATGTCACTGTCTGAGGATTAGTGGCAGCATCTCTGGTGCTGACTGTCGTTTGGCAAGGATCAAAAACAACCAAATCCGAATTCTTTTGCAGCATATGCAATGAATTCAAATCGTGCCGAAGCGATAAAGCAAGCAGTGGGTCGTCGACTGGCAGGCTTGAACCAATCCCAGTTGATGGTTGATGAGGTGGAGGAGGAAGTCAGCCCCCTCCATGGTTCCTCCAGTATGTTTGCCTTTGCAACCCCCACACACTTTTTCTTCATTTTGTTTGCTTGCTTTGTGTGCAATCAAGTGAAAGGTACAGTGCTTTTGGGAAGGAAATAGGTTGGCTTTTATTTTGGAATGCAGAGAGATTGATTGGGTGTGCCAGATGTTGGTTTCTGCACTGCCAATTTGACTCACCTGCCTCTTTGCTTTTCTGTGGTTCTTCTTGGAAGCAGTGTCATAAATGCAGAAGATAAATTGGGAATTTTAAAACAATAATAATAATATGCAAGATATAGAATTTCATTTACAAGAGAGATAGAGAAGTCCTTGTTATATCTCATGGTGTATTATGTTTAAAAAGTTGCAGGGAAAAATCATGCTGTATATTTTGGAATTGAACCAGATTCATATCAATGGAAATGTCGTGTTCTCAAGTTTGGCATGGAATCACACGTACTTTTGGAAAGTCCATTAATGAACATTCTGATCATGACTAACTCACTGTCACTATTGAAGGTGAGGCGACATTAGTACTGATAATGATAATGAACTAAATTATGTAACATTAGTATGGTGAAGGATGCATACACATTTTAGAAACCATTACATATCAGTAGTACAGTACATTACTAAGGCCTGACTATTAACTCATGTTTAGAAGAAAATGCCTGATTACGTAGTGAATACCTATGTACAACTGGATAATTTTTTCTTCGTTTGAATTATACAATTGGGCTGAGGCGTTACAATCCTAAACTCTTGTTAGACTGAATTTAGGTGTGACATTAATATTGGCATTGACACAAGGTTATCCAGACTGGATTAGAACTGCTGATAATATGTCACCAAGTGGATTAGTAACTTGTCACTAGGCTTGCCTTGACATGAAGACAGTTATTGTCAGTGTGAGATTGATTGCTGAGATCCCATCATCAAAGCAGTCACATGTGAAAATAACTTAGTACCAAACTGATTAATTCAATTAGGATCAAAGCCTTCAGTTGCATGAAGGCTCACCAACTTAGGATCACAATATCTTTTGAAGTGGAATGATGAAAGTCTGTGTGACCTCGACACAAATTTTGGGTTTTAAACTTGTAAATCTTGCAGCATACCATGATAATGAAAGAGAGATAACAAGGGCTCCCTGAAGCATACTTCATAAGCAATTGAATAATTTCGAAGGAAACCTATTGTTTGAACCCATTTGCATTTCCATTGATCAGCATGATGGATTTCTCATGACTTAAGCATATGCCATGTTTCTTAATTAAGCTTACATTGGTATCAGCTTTAATACGAGGGGGAGAGAAGAAAGGGAGTAAGTGGTTCACAGATAGAAGTGCATGTTTGCTTCTTTCAACCAACTCAAATTAGTAGGCTCAGCAACACCACCTTGATGCATGAGTTTCCGTAACCTATACAAATGTAAGCTTAATTATGAAACACATGGTGTAAGTTATTTACTTCAAGTTATAAAATAATGTGTGTTATGCATCCCGAAAGTCAACACATATATGTGTTATTGGAAATATTTCAAGTTCTCACCTCTCAGTCCTGGATGAGAAACAACCACAAGTGAAATTTTTAAGAGGGGGCACACTTAAGATCTTCACTGATAACAGAACTGAGCTCATTTATGGAAAATTACTACATATAATAACATGCATTGGGTGATGCCACCTTCCCAGATCATGTGCTAATTGCATAACAAATGGAATTATTATGGCATCAAAACAAGATTCACTTGAGTAAATTTTTGTCCATGAGCCATTTCAGTTCAAGTTATCAAGTGACAACAATGGTATGATTGCACATGGCATGTGTGGGTGTCAAATTAATTGACAACTTATAGAATGGCCACCTGATGTAGCTTCTCAATGCATGCCTAGTTGTGTGAAGTTTTATGCATGGTTTTTCATGGGGTGTTTATTCAGTCTCAAACTCAGAAGAACATAACTGAATGCATATTTGCAATATTGACTAGCATTTTTGCATGACTCCTGAGTACTACATGTAATTTGTGACCTTACCACTACTCACACTGCTATCAACATATTCACATTCTGCCAAGACACATTAGATTGTACAGTATTGTGCACTGTAGGCACATCACATCCACAGGGATTGTGTATTAACTGTGTTTCTGCAAGATAGCAAGGAGCAATGTGTCTATGCTCACTCAAATATTAATCACGCTTTACTTTTCTGCTTTATCTGCTTCCTTACACCTGCCTTCTGAAAATCATGACAGCACAGAAGTCATCGGACATTACAATCCTGCCAGCTCACTGAAGAAATCAGCCTTATTGCTTATTGCATTTCCTTATTCTTCTTCCCCCATTAAAGCAAACTGTTACCATTTGTGCAGACACTTCGTGGAAGTCACAACTGCTGTGAACCACCCTTCACCCTTTAACTGTACTTGACCCCTTGCTGTAGTCAAAAAAGAAAACAAACCAACATCCCGTTACAGGACTGGGATGAAGCCATGTGGACTAGCAGTCTGAACAACACGAGACGAAATTCAGACTCATGTTCCCATTTTGTTTTATATTTTACCTTGATTGTTCTTATAATTAATAATAATTTAGTTGTGTTTTAGTTTTTGAGTGTATTTTGTTATACACTTGTGCCAGTCATTTGTTTGGTGATGGTTGTTGTGAATTTTGTTGTTTCAGTAGGATAGGTACTTAACATTAATGACATTAACACCATTTATAAACAGAATATTTTCACACTTTACTTTACCCGTGCTTCTTGTAATGCAACTTTGCTTTCATTTGATCAGCTTTGCTGCTTTTATTTTGCAATATTAAAAGTATTAAATGAAGCTGGTCAATGTAAGATTGTGTACCTTAGATTCCAAAAATGAGTTTGGGACTGAATTATGCCCAGAAATGTTAAAAGCAATGTGCCTCATGGAAAAGAAATCACCTTATATCCATTATTTGTGATAATTTTGTGGATGCTCGTGAATTAAATAGGCACTTTTTCACCGGCCAAGTAAGAGCCAGGAAGAGAAGTGCAGATGCAATGCCTTCCCATGTCCATTTGCCTTGCAATCAGGGAGTGAACGTGAAGCAGGAGTGTCTCATGAAATTTTCTCAGATAAAGGTGTGAGCTGATTTTTTTCCATGTGGTATGATGATATACTGTGATTGTTGGGGAGAGAATTATATGCTGAACAATGCTTGCATAGCAGTAATTTATTAGTAATTCTAGCTAATCCAGTCGCATGTTTGCCTGCTGTGTTGTTAACATACAATTTCTTGGCACAAGTATTATCTACGTGTGTGCTAAGTGCGGATTATTCGTAATCTGGTGCTTGCCTCCACAGGCAACCAAGAGAGCAGAGTTGGATCTGTTTCTACTACATCACTTCAGGAGGATGAACGTAATTCATGCCTTAAGCGACTCGGAGAATGGACTGAAAAGGTTTTACAGAAGGGCTTCACCCACTTAGGCACATGTGAGTTTATTATCCGAGCCTATACATGCACAAGTCTTTATATTAATTTAAAGATATATGGTTGGCAATTAATGTGTATGAACATCCCATTCTCTTATGCAGTTTGTGCCCGGAAACCAATACATGTGCTGGTCATTGGCCTGGCTGTGGCAGGAGGATTGTGCTATGGAATACGCTTCATGAAAGTGACCACTGATCCTGTAGAACTTTGGGCTGATCCAAAGAGTCGCTCCCGAATTGAACGAGAATATTTTGACAAGAACTTTGAGCCATTTTACCGTACTGAGATGATCATAATCAAGGCTGTTGGGTTAGATAATGTCACCCACAACACTACAGAAGGAATTCAAACTTTTGGTCCTGTCTTCAATAAAGAATTTCTTATGGAAGTCTATAAATTGCAAGACTACTTGGCCCATGAGGTGCGTATCTTGTTGTAGTGCATGACTTTTACCCAAATACTTCAGTTTTATTATGAAGAAGAATGACTAATCCCATCTTTTGCAGCTTCAAGGGGAGAATAATGAAACACTCTCAGACATATGCTTCAAGCCTCTTTATCCAGATATTGACCACTGTACCATTATGAGTGCCTGGGGATATTGGCAGAACAATTTGGAAACCTTTGAGGAGGAACGAGAAGTTGAAGGATACATTTATAATTATTTGGACCATTTCAAGTTTTGTGCCAGGTGTGTTGTTTGGAAGAATGGTATATAAATCATGCTTGATTTTTTGACGAACATTATGAATAATTAAGTATTGTCAAATCATACTGTTAGAATACAAGTTAATAAGCAGCACTAAAGCAGTTGACTTCATGCTGACTTTTGACACCTATTGGAAAATCAATGATGTATTGAGGCCTTTACTGTGAAAAAAAGGCAACTCTGTTGATCTTAAAACTTTAATGAAAATTACCAAGCTGCTAGATATTACTGTAAGGGGCAGAGGGTGCTTGAAGTGTATCCCTCCATTCTGCATGAAAAATTGAAAGATTTGGTGTGTTAAAAGAATAGTATTATGAAGCAATAAATAATGATCCATGACAGTAGTCTGTAAGAAAGTGCATGAGAGGATGAAGTCAGTAAAAGCTAGACTATTGCAACATCTTGTAGTGATTGTTGTAGTTTAAACTTTGTCACGTGAATGCTACTATACAGTATAATGAGCTTAATTTTTGCATAGCAATCCGACAGCCATTCAAGATGCTGTAGAACTTCATCAGAGCTGCCTAGGTGAATATGGTGGGCCAATTGATCCAGCAGTAGCTCTGGGAGGGTTTTTGAAGCCTGGAGAGACATTGGAAGGAGCACCAAATTATCAGCTGGCCAATGCCCTTGTTATAACATTTGTGGTAAACAACCACTACAACAAGACCCTCCTCAAACCTGCACTCAGTTGGGAAAAAGCGTAAGTTTCCATACCTTGAGCTTTTCATGTGCTGTCAGTAAGCTAAAAAGGAAGCTCATAATAATTTTTATATTCCTATTTATAGGTTCATCAGTTACATGAAAGAGTATGTGAAGAATCAGGATGCCCTTCACATGGATATTGCATTCAATACGGAGCGTTCCATAGAAGATGAACTGGAGAGAGAATCACAGTCAGAGATATCTACTATAGTCATCAGCTACATGATTATGTTTGCATATATTGCAGTTGCACTGGGCCACTGGACCAGTTTTAAGAGACTTTTCGTGAGTGGAAGTTTATGCTTATAATTTATTGAGTGAGAACAAGAGTTTTGGAATGAATTTGAGATGCAAGCATAAGCAAGAAGTAAATGGAAGAATGGGAAGTTTGCTTCTTGCTCTCACTCACATTTTTGCTACAACTTATTATTATTGCTTGGGAACACATTTTGATGTCTTGATATCGAAATATGGTTTCACTACTTTACACCTAATAGTTGTTGATGGTATTTAGATCATGTGTCCTGTATTTTTCAGATTGAGAGTAAGGGTACACTGGGCATGGGTGGAGTGGTGATAGTATTGGTGTCAGTGGCAGCCTCAGTTGGTTTCTTTGGCTACCTTGGAGTGGCAGCCACCCTCATCATCATTGAAGTGATTCCTTTTTTGGTCCTGGCTGTTGGAGTGGACAACATATTCATTTTGGTTCAGGCATACCAGAGGGATGTACGGCAGCCTGGAGAAGATCATGCGCAGCACATTGGCCGCATTGTAGGGGAAGTTGCCCCATCTATGCTTTTGACCAGTGTATCAGAGTGTTGCTGCTTTTTCCTAGGTGAGATCATGCTTTTGAGATTTTGCTCACATAAGCTTGAAGTGGTGCTCATAAATGTGTTGGTTATTGTTTCCAGGTGGATTGTCAGACATGCCAGCAGTAAGAGCCTTTGCATTTTATGCTGGAATGGCCCTTCTATTGGATTTCTTGCTACAGATTACATGCTTCGTGGCATTACTCTCACTTGACACGTGGCGGCAAGAGGTATGTTGACAGGTGGAATCATGTTTCACCTGTGAGTCTTAGCATATGTAGTTCTAGGGGGGAGGAATGCAGAAAAGCACAAAGCATCAGGGGATGATTATTGAAAAACTGGATGTGGAGCTTGGATGGCTAATTCAATTTGGCCTAATATTAGCACCTAATGCTGGTAACTGTTTCAAAGTAACTGCTTGAAAACTAGCCCCTCAAAGCAAAAATATGGCTAACCATTGGAAAACCATTGTTGGGAACACAATGTCTAGGATTGCGAGATTGGCAGTTGTGTTTATTGAAGTGATGTTATATTTGTATGTACTTGAAATGTCAGGAGTTTTATTATAATTAATAGAAAAGTACTATAAAGATTATTCTGAAAGGTTTATTTCAGGAACCCATACAGTTCTAGTGCAATGCAGGAATACCGTGTAATATAGGGATAGTGATGTGGAGGATCAGATAATAAAGAATAAAGAGCAAATGAAGATTATGAATATTTGGATTGGATCACCCTTTCCGTCTGAGATGGGCAGGGTTGGGGGTAGTTTATATTTTTACTTTTGCAAGTGTTAATTTAGTTTACATGTGGGGTTAACTTGAGTCTCCTTTCATTGCTGACTACCCCTTATAGGGAAAGGTTATGATGGTGGTGGTGTTTGGATTGGATCACTAGTTTGAAAGTTTGGCTAACATTGAGCTAAAAAGAATATTTTAATTGCAGCACAATCGCTTTGATGTTTGCTGTTGTGTGGAAGGGTCCAAGCTGAAGGACACCACAACAACAGAGTCAACCATGTACAAGCTGTTCAAGCATTTCTATGCCCCTTTCCTCCTGAATGGAGTGGTGAGAGCCCTAGTCTTTATTTTCTTTTTTGCTTGGTTGTGCACAAGCATATCTGTGGTGCCCAAGATTGAGGTTGGCCTGGACCAAGAATTATCCATGCCAGAAGACTCCTATGTACTCAAGTACTTTAGGGTAAGTGCAAGGCATATTGTTTAAGTCTGGACTGATAAATCTGCATAATGAAAAATAGGCGGGTGATTCAGAAAGCATTGCAATGGTTTGTATATGTAAGAGACTGGTGAATGAGCAATATATGGACCATTACAGGCCTTCTGTGTAATCTCCATTCGTTTCAATGACCCCAGTCTTTTTTGGATGGTTGGGGTGCCCATAGCAACACTTCTCCACACACAGTCTGAATCCTAATGAAGGAATGTAGATCTTCCTTTGTAACGTGACCTGAGCTACTCCCCACATCCATTTTCACTGTGTACCACTTGCTGACCTCTGCACCTAAAGCTAGACAGAAGGCACTCTACAGGCTGGCACAGTCGATCAGATTTTGTCTTAGCCATTTGGCCATGAATTAATCAATTGTGGGACTTTCTGAATCACTCGTATGATATTCTGTTACTAAGGAAATGTTTAGATAAACTTAGTTCTTGCTGAGGTTATTCCTTAATGAACGTCTCTTTTATTTCAGTACATGTTTCAGTTCTTATCTGTTGGGCCACCAGTATACTTTGTAGTGACAGATGGACTTGACTACTCAAAACTTGATGTACAGAACAAAATATGCAGTGGGCTTGGATGTGACTCAGATTCACTAACTGCTCAGATTTATATGGCATCCCAGAAATCTAACAGGTGGGTGTTAACAACCACAGAATTCTATGTCGTCTACAATTGAAAGTGTACCATGTCCACGAAGGGGGAAGTGTTTGAGATAACTACAGCACTTCACTAGGCAGATGAGATGAAATGTAATAAGGAAGATTATATGAATAGTCTAATGGACTCTTTTAGAAATCGTAATCCATGTGGCTCTTTTCTTCTTCTTCACTTCAGAAATATGCAAGTTTTCTCACACATTTCATTTGTTATTTTAATTCAGTCTTCTGCGGAAGCCGGCAGTCATTTTTTACATGCCACTTGGCAGGCAATATGCTGTGTCTCTTGAATGGGAGAGAACACTAGAATGTGACATTATATAATGGAGTCATATCCTGAGAATAGTGGTAGTGTTTTTGGAGCATTGTATTAATGAACACTGAGTTGTTGGGATGCAAGGAATGTGTACAGGTTGTGTGGAAGGGGTCAGACACTTTAATAATATGACATTTAAAAGATGTGCTTCATTATCTACTGATTCTTTCTGATGTTATGGATGTATCTGGCCTGGTGAAACCAGTCATAGATTCTGATTTTTTGATATGTGCATGTGTGACAGTCTTCTCTGCTATTACATGTGGTACATGTGTGATTACAGAACATATATTGCAAGACCACCATCTTCATGGTTAGATGACTACATTGATTGGTCTAACTTTAACATGGATGATTACGCTGGCGGATATCCATGCTGTCGGGTCCATGAAGATGGGCATACCTTTTGTCCAGCTACTGATGGTAAGCATATATTAAATCATGCACGTTTATTATTAAGAAGGTAAGGTACAGTGTAGGTGCTCTCCTTTTGCAGAAGAGAATGAATGTGAAAACTGTGAAATTCAATTTGAAAATGGGAGGCCAGATGCAGAATCTTTTAAACGCTACCTGCCTTGGTTCCTGCAAGACAATCCAGGGGAGCAGTGTCCAAAAGGAGGACATGCTGGATATGCCCAGGTACAGTACATTTTTAGTTGCTATCAAAGTAAGTGGCACAAGTGCATGCTTCAGTGAATCACTACTGAAATTAACTTAAGGAAAACTGGGTTCTTTTACTGGATCTAGGACAGGGCTATTCAATTGGCGGACCGCGACGATGTACAGGATAGTTTTAAGTAGCATTAGAAATTACTAATTAATGATTTTTTGGAAAAAGTGCTACCAATTTTATCAAATACACACCAATTCAAATCTCCCACTTTCACCTAAGCTCGTGTGACCTTCAACCCCCTCCCCTCCAAAAAATGTGCCTGTTATGGCTTGTTCACCTTGTGCTTATGAAATGGGCTTCCCTCTGAAATTTTTCTACCTACGTGCCTGTACAGGACATCATAAAGGGCGAAAATGTCTTAATAGGCTCTTCTACCCGTGCTGCACATTTTTCTATTTTCAAAATTGAACATCAAGTTTGTATGTTCAGAAAATTCTCACTCACTTTCGGACTACCTAGAGACTCAATGTTGGCATGCTGTCATCTAATTAGCTGAAACTCCAGGGCGAAGTTCAAAAATTCCAATTTTAAAGGGACACTCCACTCAAAATGCAAGTTGGGCTCTAAAAATCGGGCAAAAAATCCTGATTCCGAGTGTATAAGCAGTTTTTCTGAGAGACGAACGGTAAGGCCAGGGCGAGCCGTCAAAGTTAGGCAATTCGCATCTGCCGCAAAACAGCAGCGCCTCCCCCGGGACTGGGCAGAAATTGGGATAATCTTGCGCCATCTTGATCCACGCCATGGTCCGCGCCATCTTTGGTCCGTCCCACAGGTTCATCCCGCCACCTCTTGACCCGACCCGACTTTCAGCCCTAAATCACTTTCGCCTAGGGCCCGGTGGCGGCGCTCACGGCGGTGGCGGACTGGGCTGGCGGGGCAGCTCATTAGCAGACGACGCAAATTCTGAGTCTTTAACCCCTCGTCCTGGCTCTTCTGTTCCGCGTAGAAAAAAACCGATTGCACCTTCGGAATCAGGATTTTTTGCCCGATTTTTAGAGCCCAACTTGCATTTTGAGTGGAGTGTCCCTTTAATGCTTTCTTTTCTACTCGCATGTTTTTGTTTGTTTGTTTGTTTGTTTGTTTGTTTGTTTGTTTTTTTTTNGGGGGGGGGGGGGGGTGTGTTCTCCCACTTTTTCACACAATCAAAATCCATCACGACATAGTCAATGATTCAAGTCAAGGGAAAAAAGAGGGCCTAAAAGCCCCCAGTCGAGTAGACCTATCATAGGGTATCCAGTATTAATTTATTGTTCTTATTATATGAAGTACTGTGGAAAAATATTTGTGATTATTAAAATATTAATGTTTCCTTTGCTATTAGGGAGTGAAGTGGAAGCGTGAATCAAACACAAGCGTGGAAGTTGGCTCCAACTACTTTATGACATATCACACTATCCTGAAAACATCTAAGGACTATTATGAGGCCTTGGAATGGGCTCGTGCAATATCAGCTAATATAACCGACACCTTGAATGCAGATCGTCCATCAGAAGCTCCAGCAGTGGAGGTGTTCCCCTACAGCGTGTTTTATGTGTTTTATGAGCAGTACCTGACCATGTGGAGGGATGTTCTGACTTCCCTTGGAATTTCACTGGCCGCCATATTTGTAGTCACCTTCCTGCTGATGGGGTTAGACATCTACTCCTCGTTGATTGTCATTGTCACAATCACCATGATCGTCACCAATCTGGGAGGGCTTATGTACTGGTGGGGCATCTCCCTGAATGCAGTCTCACTAGTCAACCTGGTCATGGCCGTTGGAATTGCCGTCGAATTCTGCAGTCACATAGTACATGCCTTTGCGGTTTCTGATGAGGAAGGGAGGGTGGCCAGGGCGCAAGATGCCCTCATCAACATGGGCAGCTCTGTAAGTATTGGGATTTGGGATCAAGCACTCTGTTGGTACTGTCAACTAAGTTTCAAGACACCTGAAAAAGTCATTCAATTTTAATTATGTGGCTAATAATTAGGTGACATACAGTAGATGCCACATTCCTTATTTCATAGGCGAGTTGTTAGAACTAATAGTGGGTGTGAAAATATTAAATGTGTGACAAGATGTCTAAAATTTATCAGGTTGTGGTTGTCTGATGCTTGTCAGTAAAATAATTCAATGTATTAGTGCTGATTGCGAGTTAATAGTGCTTTTATAATTGTTACTACATTTTAGGTGCTGTCTGGAATCACCTTGACCAAGTTTGGTGGGATTGTCGTCCTAGGATTTGCGAAGTCTCAGATCTTCCAGGTGTTTTACTTCCGGATGTATCTAGGAATAGTGCTCTTTGGAGCAGCACATGGACTAATATTTTTGCCAGTTCTTCTCAGTTATGTTGGTGAGTGACACATTTTATATGATAAATTGTGTTAGTTTTTAGTGTCAGGTGTGTTGATGTAACACTTAATGTCTTTTCAGGTCCACCCGCAAGAAAATCTAAGCGGCTAAGCTTTGAAAAAGATGGCTTGCCTAAAATGGAATTTTCACATAATGCTGGTCAGCATGAAACAAAGGTGAGCTAATGGAGAGGATTTTTGTGATCATAATATAAAAAGGATATATTGCAGGAAAATACATAATCTGTGATAATTGACTACAGTGCAGCATTACTTTCTGAAGCCAAATGCTTTCAGAAACATACCGAGGCATTTGAAAAGTCAGCATACTTCCAGACTAATCTGCGATATTTTTCTTGGTGTGCAGGCATGAGGATGGTACTTGTGGCCAGCCAACGCGTCCAAAGACTTGAATCAATATTTCCAATATTTTCTCAGCCAAGAGTCAAGTGAAGGGGGGAGTATGATTTATAGATCTTAACTAAGAATTCTGATCTGATGGCTTAACTGGTAGACAGATTTTGGACATCTACTCCCATCATACCTGGAAGCGGGAAAAATATGCTAAGCCATGCATGTGGCCAGCATATCCCAGTGCATTTAGTGCTTTAAAAAAATACATCCCCCCCATCCCTTCCAAAGTTGTATTTCTTTTGTATGTGAAACTCTCTATGCTTTTCGGGACAAAGCTGAGTTTTACAGTGAGTTGGGCCCAAAGTGCTGTTTTTTGCGGTGGACTTGGAACATTCCGTCTCCACTCTCAGTGCCTCATGAGTATTCATGTTCCCATTTTCCCCCTCCATGGAGCTGAGACATCTGAAGACAAGATTTAACAAAAGGACATTAGTGGCATAAGTGAAATTAATGCTCTCTGGCTGTAAGGTTCACAGTGACACTTAATTGAGCTGAACCACTACACGCATGTAACTTAAGATCAACTGCGCTTAAAGTAGGCATAGAGTATTACCAAATGGTTGTGAAAGAATTAGAAATGTCAGGCACAGCAGAAACATTGTGGCACATTGATCAGTGGCATGTGGCAACCTATTTTATACTCGCTGTGGTTTGCTTAGGGTGCAGTCAGCCATGGTTGCGATGCAAAATCCCATTTTTGTATCACTTTTGTACAAGACAATAGGTGTTCGAAATGGATTGCAACACATGCAAACAACAGTAAATCACTTAGCTTCACACTCAGCCATGTTTATCAAACTCGGAAGTGGTAATTTTGTAGTCATGGAACCACAACAATTGTTTGCTCAGTGTATTATTTTTGTGCCTCTTGAGACTTTGATGCAAAGAGTGAGTGAGATTTTAGGAGTGGATTTTGCAGTGTGTCAGAGAAGAGTGGATGGAGGCTACCTATTGTAAGTGATGATAATGCTATTATATTAATGATTAAATGACTGGAAGTAAATGTGTGGTTTGCTTTATGTAATCAGTTGCTTTTAAGGAGGACCTGTCCCATTATCCTTCAATCCTATCATAAGTAAATTAATCATTTTGGTAATTGGGGAGTTTAGGTCGGCGCGAAATACAGCTCTGTTGTGATACTTAATTGAAAAACGAGTGTGCAGGGACCTAGTACTGACGCAGAGGAGTGCGGCAATTGCAATTTCAGCGCAAAAAACCGCGTAGAACAGAAGTTACAGGAATAATAACATTACGTGTTGTACTTACATTACATGTTCCGATTTCACCTGGCGGCGGTCAAGTTTGTTTACTTACAGCGATACCAATAGTCACCCTGATCGATACTCGATGCCATTCGAAAATGGAGGGCTTTCAAGTTCGAAAGTGCGAAGGATGTCTCCTGACAAGTTTCTTATTCTTCCCGATGGCCACTGTGCGCGAGGATCTACTCAAGTTTCTGTTAAACCATGGACTCATAAGTGACAAGCATACGTATTTGTGGACTTTGTGGGAGTGGATGCCAAGTGCATTGGGAGAAGAACACCTTCACTTGTGAGAGGACTGTCTCGCTCCCAAAGAAAAAAAGGAGGCGCCACAAGTATACCCGTTCCATTTTCACTGGTACATTTTTTGAGCGCTCTCACCTTCCTATTCAGACGATCTGTGGCATAGTATTTCAATGGCTGACGAGAGATCCTCCTCGGCAGCAATTCCTAGAGAGAGATATGGGAATTGATCACAAGACCGCCATAGACTGGTCTTCATTTTGTCGTGAGGTGTTGATTAACTGGGCAGTTGGGCACACGGAGAAGATTGGTGGGGAAGGAGAAGTGGTAGAAGTGGATGAGGCTAAATTTGGAAAGAGGAAATACAATCGCGGGAGATTAATAGATGGCCAGTGGGTGTTTGGAGGCATACTGCGAAGTAACCCGAAGAAGGTGTTCATGGTAATGGTAGACAGGCGAACTAGTGAAGCTCTATTGTCAGTCATTCAGGACAAGATATATGACGGCACTACTATTATGAGCGACTGTTGGAGGGCTTACGATTGTCTGGAGAGGGAAGGATATGAGCACCTAACAGTGAACCATTCCGTAAATTTCGTGGATCCACACACTGGAGCCCACACACAAAACATCGAAAGAACGTGGAGGGAGGTTCGCTCAAAAGTCCCTAGGTAGGCCCTTCAATTTCCTACGAAACTACGACTTTTGGCTGTTAGTCTACTGGTTGCCGTGTCACGCACGAGCGACGTACCGTGCCTGGCAGGGCCACAAGACGGACAGTATTGTTGCGGTCACCCCAAAGCCATACAGATGACACCGACACAACGGGAAGGGCCTCTTTCGTTAATCAATCTGATGGTTGGCAAAGCCACAATAGTGTTCGTTGGCCTGCGGCGCCACAAGACGGACAGTAAATGTTGCGGATACAGAAACCCACAATAAGCGCCCAGCTCCGCTATCGCTCCGCATTAACTAAAAATATCACGCACGGGCGACGTACCGTGCCTGGCAGGGCCACAAGACGGACAGTTTTGTTGCGGTCACCCCAAAGCCACACAGCACAGCCTTTTCCGTTAACATAGATGCAACTTGGCGTAGGCTAATAACGAAAAAGACTGTTCCCGTTGTGTTGGTGTCATCTGTATGGCTTTGGGATGACCGCAACAATACTGTCCGTCTTGTGGCCCTGCCAGGCACGGTACGTCCCCCGTGCGTGATATTTTTAGTTAATGCGGAGCGATAGCGGAGCTGGGCGCTTATTGTGGGTTTCTGTATCCGCAACATTTACTGTCCGTCTTGTGGCGCCGCAGGCCAACAAACGTTATTGTGGCGCCGCAGGCCAACGAACACTATTGTGGCTTTGCCAACCTTCAGATTGATTAACGAAAGAGGCCCTCCCCGTTGTGTCGGTGTCATCTGTATGGCTTTGGGGTGACCGCAACAATACTGTCCGTCTTGTGGCCCTGCCAGGCCCGGTACGTCGCCCGTGCGTGATATTTTTAGTTAATGCGGAGCGATAGCGAAGCTGGGCACTTATTGTGGGTTTCTGTATCCGCAACATTTACTGTCCGTCTTGTGGCGCCGCAGGCCAACGAACGTTATTGTGGCTTTGCCAACCCTCAGATTCAGATTGTGCGTTTTGAATCCGCAACATTTACTGTCCGTCTTGTGGCGCCGCAGGCCAACGAACGTTATTGTGGCTTTGCCAACCTTCAACCTGACACTAATATACGTATCAGTAATTATTATTATGCCCTCATCGTGTTCAATAAATATTTCATTACGAAAATGTCACGGGAAACCAAATGATCGGCATCAGTCAAAATGTCACGGCGGCCTAAATGACCTGCAGCCAATAGTCCGACAGCTAGTTGACCTGCAGCCAGTATATCATTTGTACTCATTGGTCACCATTAACCCTTACGTCAACTTCACATCTTAAAACGCAGGTATGGCAGAAGGAAACACCACTATGCTGGATACTTAGCGGAATTTATGTTTAAAAGGGTCTATCCTGACCACCGCGAAAGGATGCATTATTTTCTGGAAGCAGCTGCCACCTTGTACCCGCCTAACACGCAGTAAGGTACGTGACATATACAGTTCCTTATCGTTATAGGGCTAGAGTATCGATCAGTGTGACCTACGGTGTGACTATTGGTATCGCTGTAAGTAAACAAACTTGACCGCCGCCAGGCGAAATCGGAACATGTAATGTAAGTACAACACGTAATGTTATTATTCCTGTAACTTCTGTTCTACGCGGTTTTTTGCGCTGAAATTGCAATTGCCGCACTCCTCTGCGTCAGTACTAGGTCCCTGCACACTCGTTTTTCAATTAAGTATCACAACAGAGCTGTATTTCGCTCGCGCCGACCTAAACTCCCCAATTACCATTATTTTTTTCATTCAGTCAGTTTATCATGGATTTTTCCCGGCTATGACCAGGTGAAGACCACGCCTTGCCATTACAGGTGACTGAAACATGACTGTGAATCCTCCAGTGACTTGTCAGATACACACGACAGAGGATTTAATGACGAGGTAATAATAATGACGTCGATGACATGAACAGAGTATACACGATACACATTCATCCAGTGTCAATATTATGAATACATAAATGACGAGGTAAGCAACTGGCAGGCAGCAAGAACAAGCTCCCTCAAATCTCCCAGTCTTTCCACTTCTCATGTCACCAAAAAAGAAACTTACTGAAAATGTGCATCCACACCATGAAAAGCTTGCCACAGGATGGCATACGCAGGCAGCATTGTTAACTCTCATCACCCAGGCCATGCCGTCTCACCCACTTGTGCTGATGACAGCTATCCTCCAGGCAACATAAATCCATGAGGTTAGTATGATTGAAGATGACTCTAACTTGCATCCACACCAGTCAAAAAATTGCCATGAAATACACTGTACTCCCTATTATTATCTGTGATAATGAATGCATAGGTGTTCCCGGATAATCAGTAAGCATCCAAAAATGGTCCTACAGGACATGAAAATTATCTGTTTGCATATTTTAAATGAACTACTGTACATAGTGTATGCAGCTTTAAATAGGGTTTAATCAAAATAATAAAATTAACCATAGATTTTTACACGTAGTTTGTCTTTTGGATAAAGTGTGTTACATTTCTTTAGTTTCAAGCCACTGATATAGTATTTTTAAATCTTGATTTCTAGCTTTTGTTTTTAGTGATGCACAGATATAATCTGCACCCCCACCCCATATAATCTAGTCTGGGACCTATTGAGCACAAAAATCAGGCCTAACTCTGCACTTTTTGATATGAAGGTGCCACTTGGCAAACATGTTCCCCAGGCCTTTATTATTGGCAACACTGCTGTAACATATCAGTATGGGTACACACTTGAACATTTCACACTCCATAGATGTAATCCTCAGCCATTTTATGACATTTGTCCATATCCATGGAAAGCTTCGAACGCAGTCAGCAGGGTTTTTTGTGGAGGCGTCACGCAGAGACCACCCTAAGACATACTCCCCTCTTACAGAAACGAAAGCCATGTAAGGGTTCCTTCATTTTCGTAGTTGATCATAGTCACATGTACTCATGTCAGATGAATAGGGAGAATTTTCCAACAGCTTCCATTCCCATTTCTGAAGAAAATTTCTGAACAGCAATGGCCACATGACAGCAAGGGTTGTTGTGGAAGACAATGGGTCCCCTCGGCAACAAATCCTTCCTCTTCAGGCAAATCTGGGCAGAGACGATGTTGCAATTATGGTATTGATGCTGCTTTCCAATTTCCATTGCCAATTTCATGCAAGTGGAGCAAGTCCATCACCAGTCCATATCCAACAGAGTTGTCACAGCTTTGACATGGGTCGGGTCTGTTGCAGTACGGGAGAGGGTCTTCTTTAAAAGCTTGTACGAACCTTGCAATGGTACGATACTGGAGGAAGAGTCACCACACGTCTGTACAAGACCTTGATGGTGCTGTCTGGCAGATTTTCCATGTGAAACAGGGATCTTGATGAATCAGGGCTGTCTTAGGACGCTCACATAATGGGTACACTTTGAACAGGCACTGCTCTGCACATACTGCTGTTACTGCTTCCCAAATGGTACTGTACTGTAGGTTTCCCTCTACAGGTACAGTACAAGGGGGTAACCACTAGACTGAAAAGTGTACACTGGAGTACCAAAATCAAGGAGTACCAAGGAGTATACCAAAGAGTAAGGTACCTAAGGAGTACCTAGGAGTACCACACGCAGGTGTACACCGGCGTACCGAAGTGGTTACCCCCTTGGTACAGTACTTATTCACATTCGGTCCTGGCAGGCTGGGGTGCTGAGTGGTAACAGTGTTGCCAATAATTATCGGCAACCCTCGTACTACAACCAAAGTCTTATTATGCGAAATTGGACAGCACTAACATGATGACAGCAAAGAGAGATGTACTTTTTTTATTATTATTTATTTATTTCCTTCACGGCATATTCCCATCAAGATGGGGTTACCAGCGATGACCAGGTAGGCCTTACAGTCCACCTGGCCATCTCGAACGACCAGTATAATGAATCCTCTGGTGACTGGTCAGGCCACGCAGAGGATATAATGAATAGGATGATAATGAAAAGGATGACATGAATACATACAGATACACAAACACACACACAATACACACATATAAATATACAAAAAACCATATAAAACTATGTAAAATCTGTGTAAAAATGAGTCTCCGGTGCTGAGCCATGTTGGGGATGGAACAACCACTCTTGTGACCTTCCAGTCCAACAGCCAGGCACAGAATGGATTGTTGATGGCGATGTAAACAACGAGAACACCCAGGAAGAGTCCATCCAAAGAGCAGAGATGTACTAATTCCCGTTATTGGAAGGAAGCTTAAGAATATAAAGGGAAGAATACAGTTGGATGTCTGTTATCACTATCTTGCTAACCACGAATAAATGTGTTGTCTTTTTGAACTTTGACTGACACTGAGCATATTAGCAAACCTTTTCATAACTGGAGCATAAAAGACCTAATGCCTATCTAGGCTTTTTCTGAAGTAGAGGTGAGTGTGTGGCTTTTTGATAAGGTTATTGTCAATCTAAATCATATCTATTCTAGAATCTAGAATCTCGGCATTCATCCCTATCAGTTTCTGATAGGAGATGCTGAATATCAAGTTGTTGTCATGTCATTGTTGAGATGGGAGTGATAAGCAGCTCTCCTCAGGAGGAAGTGCACAGTCATATCCTGTTGAGTCAAGAGGAACAAAGTTTAACTCAAACTGACCACTTATTACGACTTATCTTATCATGGATCAACAAGGTGGATGGGAGTGGGTGGAGGGGACAATAAGGGGCACAAGTCTATAGAGATGACTGGTGGGAGGTAATTCTGACTGACCAGTCAAGAAGTAAGGAGGGTGTATCTGACGTGAGGGTCTGGTGAGCTGGAAGTAAGGCAATGGAAACCTACTCTTATGGTTGACCTTATTGCAGGTTTCAGGTGAAAGGCTATATTGCTAGAAGATCACAGACGTCTTTAGGGTGATCCACCCTGCCTCTTGACCAGGATGATGTACCAAAAGTTACTGCTGCCAGGTCTGGCAATGGTCTTCATTCTTGGTTCCACCCTGGTGAGTGGACACCCAGCAGTGTATAAGTGTATTAACTTTGTGGTAGCTGGCAATTGTTCCTACTGATGACATGGTTGACATTCCACTCAGAAGTCACATTTACATGATGTTCTCATCCATCATGGCTCTGAGAAGAACTTATATTTTCAGGGGTATGGTAGGGGATCAGCCCTCCTGCATGCAGCATTACATTTAGGATGTAGTGCCTAGTTCTTCCTCTTCCCATGTTCACTCCATGAGCCTCTTGTATTGCATCTGAGTTATGTATAATATACCTTGGATTAGGTATTGCCAATGATCCAATGATACACAAGATATTTCAACTGAAATGATCATAGTGATTACAGATTCTTTGGTTCCATGCTGCTGCTTTTTGAGCAGTTATTGGTGTTACTTTTGGCAGTTGTCAGAATATTAGCTGAAGTATTTATTCAGGCTCTTTCTGACCATGACTTGAGGCCAGTGGTTGGACTCATTACATAATCTTGCATTAGGTAAAAAGGATTCCATAAACTTATAATATTTCAGATAACCTCTGAGAGTATAGCTGGCATGTAACTGCTTAAAGATTTCGTGCAAAAAACTCTCTAACCATTAGTCACAATGAAGTTGGAACACACAGTTACTGTGTAGACAACACTGCGTCAGTGTCGTTCTAAGCTGTGGAATACTCTAATAAGATTATTACTGAATGTGGTGCAGTTAGCTCTACAACATTCGGTACAGTACAACGCAATATGCAGAATTCCTATAGTTATGTTTCAATGTTATCAGTCAAATATTCCAATGCATATACCACAGCACAATGTCAGAGCTGATGCATTTTTTTTTCTAGGTGCAGGTGGAGAGTAAATGTGTAATATATGATGAATGTGATTCAAATAACGGAATTCCATGTGTTAATAACACAGAGCCTATTGTGCTGGAGGAAGAAGAAGGAAGGAAGGCATTTACAGCACTATGTCCTGATTTGGCAAAAGTGTTGGGTGAGAATTCTTACAGCAAATGAATTTTGCTGTAATAGGGAATTAGTGTAGCAAATATGGTATAGCAAGCATATTTAGGTTATCATGCCAAGAAGGAACAATGTGGCAAGTTTTATCAGCTAGCTTTATACCTGAAAATTTAAGACAGGTGAGTTGCCCTACCCTGCCTACCTTATGGGCTTTTTGTGTAGTTCTGGCCTGGACCATTTGTGGGTTATGAGGAATTGCTGGAGGCATAATCCCTTACAATTTAATGCCTTACATTAACAGATTTTGTGCAAAACATCAGTCAATGTACAGTCTAAAGCTGCAGAGGCGGCCTTGTGAAAATATTTTAAACTCATCTACAAACAGACATATGCTTGTAGTAGTCAGCATGGCATCAGCCACAAGTTGCAAATATTTGCCTACAAGATTAAACAGCTTAAGGCACATTGCAAACTCCTGTAGGCACTTCAGTTAGGCACTCTATATTCAGTACATTTTGTACATAGAAGAACATAGGGATGTTTCTTTTTCAGCCGGGGAAGGATGGAAGACATGCTGCACAACGAAGCAAATCAAAACTTTCCAGAACTCGATTGCTTTACCTCGTAGCATATTGGGTCGATGCCCTACTTGTTTCCGAAACTTCCTGCAGAACACTTGCAATCTCTTGTGCTCCTCGCAGCAATCTGAGTTCATAGAGGTTACAAGCA
>KZ539310.1:6366-26256 GCA_000934665.2 Catajapyx aquilonaris
GGGGGGGGGGGGGGTGCCCTCCTTGTCTTGGCGGGGGGGACCTTTCCATGTGCACTTGTAAGGCCAATTTGCCGGCCTAATTGACCGGGAGAAGAGGTCCGCCCAGTCCATTCCACTGATGCGGCCTTGCCATGAAGATATCCAGACCACTCACGCCATTTTGTTCCTTCCCATTTTAACCCTTTCCACACTTTCTTGAAGCTTGTCTCTTCGCATCTTTTCGATGTTTCTATATTTATCTGGGAAGAGTATTGCTGATGGATTTATGTTTTTTTTTAAACAAATATCTGGCATGATACCTTTTACCAAATAAACAGCGTCTATTTGTGCCCAAGTGACTAGCAAATAAAAGCTTGGGCTGCATGTGTGAGTTTCACACATCAGTAAACCCACTTGGCAGCGCAAAAATATATGTAAATCCCACGCATTGTGCAACATGTCAGTTTCTATGCGGTGGACTCATTCCGAGCCATTTAGCAGCGGTCCAAAGGGCTTGGAATAATCCTGGCTCTAATCTTCATAGCAGGCTACTCAATCAGATAGTGTGTCATATGCTCATGTCCCTCTGTGTCCAAAATTCGACCTGGACAAAACGGGATGACAGCGAATGAAGGTCAGCATAGAATTTAAAATGGTTGGTCAGCCAAGTAGGTTCATAAATTAATTTTATATAATAAATCCAGGAATGAGTTGCTTGCCCCCTTTTTTTGTTCATGACGGTACATTTAACAAATCCAGCGGCTCGATCAGGTGCGGCGTATTACACATTTAACACGGATGTATGACAATCCGTTGAATTTCTCGTCACGTATTCCGGTTGCGATTTGTCCAATTCGTATTGTGATTCATGCGTTCGTAAACGATTATAATTCCATTCGCATTCTTGTCAACTATACTGCATTTTGTAACGCATTGAAAAATGCACAATCGCATTCGTATTGAAATGTGAATTTTCATCAGCAGGTGCAACGTGAAAATGTGGATTGCTCCAAAAATAATATTACCAACTCTGGTAGTTGGCCCATATAGCAACAGTACGTCATGGAGTTGATCCCCACCCTCTCCCATTAGAACCCCGGAGTTAGGGAAAAGGGGAATATACGCGGGAATATATCAATATAGCTTACGTCAGATGCCTGGACCATGTGGGCCTTTCACAATCTCACTCATCATGCAACTCCATCATTTGGAAATGAATCCCATATTGGTCAAAAGTGCGGTGAATTCCCTGATGCGTCACTGCGGGTTAAACTTTACTAAAAATGGCGGATAGGACTGCACCATGATAATAATACTGGAAAGGGCTCTAGTGCAGCTTGACGCTTTTGTTATGCATACACTGCATAAAGCATGTTTTTCATGAAAAAACACTAGCTATTCAGAAACCAGGCCCGTAGGCCCCCATGACATTGTGTCAACACTGGAGGACCTATAAACAAAGCTGTTGGATTCGCTTGTTTCAATATGCCAGCCTCATGGTAATAACTGAGCGGAAAATTAGTTATGAATTGCAATTGACAGTATAACCACACTTGTATCACTTGTGTGCCACCACAGCCAAAGTGAGTGAATAGTGCTGTGTAGGTACATACCACGACGTGCCAGCCCTTGAAGATGGCTGTCGTCGTCACTCATAAGCACTCACCCTGCACGTCTTGCTTGGCAGCCTTGACTCAATCCATGTTTGGGTGACACTCGCAGCCATCGTACAAACTTTAATGGCCGCACTTGTTGAATTATGCAGCCCGTTTACACAAATTGGGCAATAAACCCGGCTGTGCTTAGAGGGGGGGACCTCCATTATGATTCTTGAGGACAATCATTTAATTACAATTTGGCAGTAAACTATAACCGCCAGACTGGGTAAAGTGCGCTTTAAAATTCCATGTTCCCCCAAGCGAACACAGCCCCAGTGTTTCATTACTCCAGAGAACAACAATGCTCGGGTCAAAATAACCCACAGACGCTGCTCATTTGTCTTGTCTATCCCCACGACGTTTGTCAGTAGATACCGTCAAAGTAAATGGCAATTACCCAAATGGCCGGGCTCATGTATTGGCCCCCGCTCTCCCAGCTACAGTAAATCATTATTTTCCGTTTCCCCCCGTACATGTGAATATCGGCCAGGCAGGGGAGGGTCAGGCAAGGGTGGGGGAGCTTCCTAAAATCGACGCCATTTCGCAGTCCAATTAATCCGGAGCGCTCCGTTTGGCCGGGATAAGCGCTGGCAAAAGAATGGGTCGGTAAAGGAAATCAGGAAGCATTCACTCTTGCTTACAGGGAAAGCATATTAATTTAGCCTTTATTAATTCCGCGCTGGAAACGACCCATTAAAATCTTTCCTGGCATGCCTTGGCCAAGCCTTTATTAGCTCCCGGATTAAGCCTTGTTATGTATCCGGCCAGGATTTACCATCATATGGTGCCCATTTGGCCACTGACACCCTCTCGAGGGAAGCTGCCACACTAATGCTTCTGCTTTCATGTAGGTTACGGATTGTCATCATATTGTTGTTTGTTAGAAGCCTGGTTTAGTAGGATGAAACTGGGTGGTAATTATAGGACTAGCACCAATTTTGTTGATCAAGGTCAGCTTTGGGCCAATGAGCAATAGAGGTCTATGACGTCAACGGAATAGTTGCGTTGCAGCAGCCACATGCGAATAGAGTTAACACATGGCAAAGGCTAGTAGACATTTTGCCTTTGCTAAAAGAAACGGCAATTTTCTGTCTGCTATTATCGATTTCTGAAAATAAAAGCCTATATCTACAGTATACTCATTTCTTTAAGAAATTTCCTATTGTGCTTGACTTCTAGTGGCTTCCTGTACAGTGCGTCTTGTTTATGAGTGTGGTAATCTATACTGTAGATCGGATTGGTGTATTGCGTCTGTGGGTGAAAAGACTGGTATTGTGTTGACACTATAGCCTACTGTACTACATGTAATAAGTGAAGACAGCATTTATCCTGACATTTAAGAGCTAACTGTAAGTCTCCCCTGTCAAGAAAAAGGCTAACTTTCAGGATGAAATATCGAGCCACACTTTCAACCCAGAAATGCTAATAGGGGTTTGACGTCAAAAAGCTTCCAAAAGTATTCATAATAACGTAGCTGTATGTTGATGAAAAGCATTTCCTCTGTTATAAAGTCAACTGTTATTTTCAACTGAAATTTTAATTGGCTGCTAGGAGGGAGTGGTTCCTAAGCATCAGTTGCCGATACGAGAGGAGAGATAATGTGGTAGGTCTATCAAATGATAAAATGATAAAATGAACTTTATTTTTGTCGTGCGCCTATTATAGGCCTGAGCTTAAATTAGATCAAAAGTTATCGCCTCTGAAATTCTGGGTTATTTTAGAACTGATAACTCTGTGCACTTGTATATTAGTACGCCTTGGGACCTCATGTGATGGTCACAAATAAAAGTGGTTTTCCCCACAAAATTCTAGCAAGTCATTATCTCTCAACCACATATTTACATATAATAATGAGTTGTGCCAAAAGTTTGTTAGAATATTATTTTTGGAACATCCAACTACAGTATGGGTGAACTATAGGATATGTTTTGCCTCTCGGAACTTCTACCGTGAGATGTTCACCAAATTATGAATCGCAGATTACCCAATTCGAGGCGGGAAGTAGAGGAAATACACCACCCTCCCCTTCCCCCAATAACCAATCTAAACGTCTCATAATCTTCTGCTTCCAGGCTCGCCGTGTAGTCCGCAAGCCATCTGTCAGCATTACACTGCAACATTTCGCCAGAGCTGCAAACCCCATTTCACATTAAGGCTTTCCAGAAATAAGCCACTAAGGACCTGTTGTACTGATGAAAATTAAGAAAATTTTCTGATTACGCATAATCTGATTTTCCTTTATTCTGTGCACATACAGACTGGCCCTATAAGGCCGGTTATATTATATGAATGCAAACTCTGAAGAATTCTGTCACAATCAACTCCAGGAGCTGAAAATTCTAAAAATTAATATTTAGTGATTCATTGGGGGGGGGGGGTGATCAGTTGCTAGGGGAGGTGTGGTGGCCGAGATGGTATAAAGGGGCAAGCGTCCGGGCTTGCTGAGTGAAAAATCCCAGGTTCGATCCCCGCTTGGGAATTCCCTTTCACCTGCGTCGGGAGGGTCTCTGACCCGCACCTTGGAGGTGTCTGGCAACCTAACCTCCTGGGGAACAGAACATGACCAATTTATCGGTATTACACTTGCACCTACGTTCTCTCCCCAACAATCCCTGTCTTTTTTTAAAACCCCGTGATAGAGCTCGTGGCCCTCTTAGGGGGGAAGGGGAAGTTCCCAAGGGAGGGCGCCGTGCGATAGCAATTTCTGACATTCTTTAACACCAGGCCTTTTCTCCTGGCCCCGAGCAGAGAAGGAACAATCCCTATCCTTACCCATTGTCTTTGATTTCCCTGCACCGGAGTTTGAAGAAAAACAGAAAATTCAGGGAAAATTCAAATGGTAGTAATCCACCCTCCACAAAAGGACTGAGCTCCCTCTAATGGGGTAAAAAAAAGCGGTTGCTATATACCTAGTTAGGGGCACAACAAACTACATTACATAACTACCATCAGACTATATCAGTAATTTTAAAAACCTACCCACGATTTTTTTCGAACACCCTGTATATACTGTATAATCACAAATTTTCTATTAATATAAGGCCATCCCTACTTTAAAATCACACACACTATTACACTGTATAGAGTCATTTGAGCAATCTTTGCTTCCGGACTCTCAATCTTTTTTTCTTTAGCCTACACAACATATACAGTATACTTTTCCTCAAAATGAAAGAAAGACTCTCTTGGCTGCCAATGGCCACGCATTCTTCGTCCCTCCTTTTCCTCTCCGGTAATCGCCTTCCGAGTGGGCTTACTTTGCCGATCAAATTGTCGCCGACGTTTCTTCTGAAACCTGATCCTCTCTCCTCCTTTCCTTTTCTCTGCGTCTTTTCTCCCTCCCCAACCCCAACCCTATAGCCTCCTTCTCCAATAAGCTACGTGTGAAAAATATCCCTCTCCGGCTGCTCCAATCTCTTGCAAGCACAACCTAAGCCTTCTACAGGTTTACTGTGCCAACCCTTTGTGTCGGTGTGTTTTGCTCTCTTTTACATCCACCATAATGTTCATTTAATTATTTTTTTTAAACTTACGCTCAATTTATAGTCGCTTTTTCCGCAAATAACACATTTATTTTTGTGCAAATTGTTCATGCTCAGCATGACTTATGTGCTAGATGGAAACAGTCGTGTTTGGCAACGTATTTAATGCATCACTATTTAAACTGCCTGCCGCAATTAGAATAACCAATTAAATTCAGCGATAAAATTGTCAATCAAAATATGCAGCCATCAGTTTGCATTTCCGCGAGTTTCACCATTTGAGCGCATGGCTCGCCTCACCCCGATTAATGCTAACTGGACGAAAAATAGGGGGTAATTAGATTTAAGCGCGCTCTTTTTAAAACTATCTTTAAAGTGGTACTGACCTATAGTACGTAAAGTAGGAAATAATTTTTAAACAAAACGTGTACTTGTACATGATGTCATTTCGACAATTTTAAACTGAAGTTGAGCTCTGGAAATTGCGTTTTTTCCAGTGCGTGCAAGGGACATGCCTAAATTAGCAAACTCCCAGGAGTTGTGAAGATATTCAGTGTAATTACAACTTGTGTGTGTGGGTGGAATGTTCCTGTCTAGCATTAGCTTTGGGGACAAAAGTACGTGTTCCTACTATACCTGTGGGGACGGTACACATTTGTGGGGACATTTTCCGGTCCCCACAATTGTGTGCACAAAAAATCAATTTCTCTCAGCCTAGGTTAGGTAAGGTTAGCAGTGGCGGATCCAGAATTTTTTCTGGGGGGGGGGGGGGGGNGGGGGGGGGGGGGCGCAGGGCCCGGCGCAGGCGAAATTTTTTCCGGTTCAAGGTCACAACCCTTCCTCGCGACCCCAATTTTGGGGTGGGGTTAGGTTAGGTTAGGTTAGTTTACACCCGCTTTGAAAAGTTATGTTATCCAAGTCCCCTGAGATAATGGGCCACAAGTAGTGGGTAGGTGGGCGCGTATTGCTGTCCTTGTGAGGAATTTTTTACGCGTTTTTCCTATCCTTGTGAGGAATTTTGTCATTACGAGGTAGTTTTCCTGTACCTCATAGTGAACACACGCCTCACAAGGATAGGGAAAAATCGAGAAAATACCTCATAAAGACAGTAAAAATATATTTCACCAAAATTTCGCGTGTTTCCTTGTAGGTTAGGTTAGGTTAGTTTTAAATTTTAAATTTTGGAAAAACTTCACAAGGATAGGAATGCGCGCCTATGTGTGTTCCTGTGGTCCATTATTAGCTCTGGGGACCAAAATCGGTGTTTTCACCGTAACTCCGGGGACAGGACCTGACTCTGGGGACATTTCTCAGTCCCCACACCGATACACACGGTATTTGACACTATTACTGTGGGGATGCGTCCCCACAGTTACGTATAGCACCATTTTACAAAAGTCCAGTTATCTCAGCCTAGGTTAGTTTGGGTAAGGTAGGTTAGGGTAGGTTAGCTTACACTAGCGTCGAAAAGGGTGTGTTTCCCAAGTCCCCATAGGTATTGGACCACAGGTCTATGTGTGTGCCCAGTTAGTGGTTATATTTGACAAATTATTGTGCGTGGCTAATGGTGTTGGATTTTTATTATTTAAACATGATGCTGGGATCCCACACCTAGTTACTCGGGTTGCATTAATTGCGCTATGTTTACAATCCGCACATTTCACATCCCCTTGATGCCAACACTGCAACAGAGAGTGGAAAAAGGGTTAGAGTACTGTACATGGGCGGTATCCACGTTAAAACATCACCATAATGATTTTAGTTCGACGTATCTTATATAATGACAGCGCACTCTTTTTATCATTAGTATCACGTTTGTGAGTTATGTTACGCATTAAAATGCATGGTGTTGCTAATGTTCCAGAGAGGCCTTATTCCGGTGGTCCTGAAAAGGGAAACGAGGCACGTATTTCGTGTTGTTTGCATGGACCGAGCTGAAGGTATAGTTACGTGAGACGCTGACCTTGTATCGATCAGGATGGGGTGTCATTTTCATATGCAAATGTTGGGCCCATGATTAGGAAAAGGCAACCTTCCATGGAATACCTGATGGATTCGTCCCACACCTTTGACATGCCTATCGGCTTACCCACAGCATTGTAATCAGTGCAGGGCTAATATCACCACTTTGCATGGAGCACCCTTGAATTGTGGGAAAGGTCAACGTTGTGTAGCTCGGAACCGAAAATCTTGAGGGTCATGCCCTGAATTTTATATGGATCCTAATGTTGTTGACAAAACGATTGCAGAATTTTGATTGCTCGCATTACGGCCCCTGTGAAATTATTGCATTTCCAAATCAAGTGTTTTGTGAAAATTTACCTACCCCGAATGTTTCATCAGAGTAATAATAATAATAATAATAATAATAATAATAATAATAATAATAATAATAATAATAATAATAACAACAACAACAATAACAGCTTCGCGTCTTTTTCCTAAACATAGCCAGTCATTTAGGATATCCAAGTCAATGATAAAATATGCTTCAAATCATTATCCTATAAGCTAATCCAAACCGTATAAATTAATAAACTAATAACTTCAATCTAAACAATTACCTAACAGTCGTATATATGGGCAGCTTTCTGCTCTTGGCTATTGCTCATCTATATCAACAACTGTTTCTACACTTAACAAACATGATAAATACTACAAGCACTGTACACAATTCCAGCACGTTGATCACCCACCCTTAATTAATTACATTAATTACACCTATCTAAGCATCTGAATTTAGCATGCGCCTACTACAAGTAGCAAATAAACTATTACTGAGGTTTATAACCACTCATTACTTTTTGTTGGCTTCTAACTTGCACAGGCTTGTGCATGCAGATGCATAATTCGATCGTTGAGTACAGAAAACATTCCAACCAACTGCGTCTGTGCATCAGGCACCTATCAAAATCCTAGGTCAAAACCACGCTGTACTCTAGAGGTAGGAAACCAAAAACCAAGAGTGCGTTTGCCACTGGCAAGAACCAAACAGCAAGGTCATTACTAGAACGAGTAATGTGTCTCATTAAACTAATCTAAAGGATGAAATTAGTTTAGAGGACAATGAAGATAACGTGTCAAGTGAACAAACCTAAGGCATTTGTTAATCCCCAACTTCAATGAATATACAGTGGGCCTCCGTTATCCGTGGGTTCGTCATCCTCGGTTTCAGTTATCCCCTGTTTGAAAGTAGGATATTAAATATATATGAATAAAAATATGAAATGTAAAAACTTACATATGGTTCAGTTTATCCGCGGGGGGCTTGGAACCAATTACCCGTGGATAATGGGACCTCACTGTAGCTACTGCAATCAAAAATATTGCAAAACAAACAAATGCATCTTGCCATTTCCCTAAGACATGAGAAAACTCTCCTTAATCACAAATGACTACATAATATGCATACTCAAACTGTCACGCAATGTAACTGTCACACACTTAATTAACGTACTGTACGCCGTTTGCACTTATTCAAACAAGTATAACCTTTGCCTCGGCGACATCCATGTCCCATAGCTATGATACAGTATGTGTTCTCTGGACCATCTCTTATTTACTGTACGAGATGGACAGGGAGGACCTCAAATTAGAGTCGCGGTACGGGTTGATAGAAATAGGACAATGAGCAGGTGCCTTCAAAACGATAACGTGATTGTTGCGGAGATCGTCAGTACGACCTCACTGGCCATACTCATTAGGCCATACAGTACAATACGTCATACTGGTAAGGGGGTTGGTTCTAGCGTGGAGGACCGTGACGTGGGGGTCAAGGATGGTGGTTTGCAGACCATGAAGCCATGAGTAATAATGCAAAGGTATTAAATCATTCATCGTTGAGCTTAATGAGCGTTTATAAATAACATCCTTTATGTTACACAGTTATAGGTATCCTGGTTCCCTCTGCTGAAGAAATTAGTCGGTCCAGAATAAAGTCCAGGAACTCCTTATGCTTACGCGTACAGTGTGCAAATAAAAAAAGGCAATATTGTTAAGGGTAACATAACGAAAATACAGAGATGGGGGAGTCCACGGCATCGTGACATTTAGCCTGTATTTGTTGCCATGCGTGACTGTGCGTGACATAGAGGTAGGAAGATGAAGAAAATCAGCCTGACGTATACTTCACGAATAACTACTTCAACTTTGATGTAATCTGTGCGTCATGTTACTGCAAGTGTTATACAGTAGGAAACAAATGCCAGCTCAGATCAGTAGTGATGGAAATCTCGCGGACACTCCTTTCTTTTCAAGTATCGCGAGCCCATTACGGTAAATGGGCTATCCTGTGGCATGTATAAACTCATGGTCACAGGTGAAATAAAGCGCAAATGTCGTAAATTTCACCAATAAGGATTTGAGTTGACTTTTAATGCTCACATGCACCTGCTAGTGCTAACTAGTCCGTTAGGCCAGATTGCACCATCGCAGTTCAAAGATAAATGTAAGACCTAACGTGACATTACTTTCACTCAAAACAACCACAATAACCTAACGAACAAATCTATCAACAACATGCACAGGACAGGAACTTAAAAGCAATGTAATCACTGCAAACACGTCACGAAAAAAATTATGACTATCGACATTTTTTCAATCAAGACCAGTGCACACAGACTTGCGCTCAATAAGCTATGGGGACGTTGAAAACTCAACTTTTCGAAGCTAGTGTAAACTAACCTAACCTAACCTAACTAAACTAGGCTGAGAGAAATGGACTTTTGTGAAACCCTGCAACGCGAAATTGTGGCCCCACTATAACGGTAACGTTTTGGTGTGTGAAGATGTAGGGACCCAAAATCTCCCCACAAGAGAAATTGTGGGGACAATAGTCCCCACAGTTACAGTAAAACAGTCCCACAGCTTATTGAAGACAAGAACAAACTTTTCCCACCAAATCTATATAGAAACCCTGTTTCAAACACAACCCACACAACTCGCGTGCAAAACATATCCCACATTACCTGAAAATTGCGAAAGTTACCCCCCGTTCCCCATACGAGGAAAATACGCCATCACCTCTGAAAAGGAAAAAAAAAAAAAATGGAAGTGGGGGGATTTCGGTGTAACAATATTTCTCAGCAATAGCGAGCTAGCAATTTTTCTCTTCCACCTCCCTCCCCTACCCCCCTCACCCCTTCGCATNCCCCCCCCCCCCCCCCTTTTCCCCAACCTACTCCCACCTCGCTGACTCGGAAAGGCGGCCCTGCCGGATCGACAAACTGGGCTGAACACGAAGCCACCATCATTATTAATTCCTAGTAACGGGAAGCCGAGGTTTGTTGAGAATATTGACACCTCGCCGAGAGCATCCAGTCCGGAATATATTAATGCTAGGAAATCTTTCACGGACTTCAAGTGTGGAAATTTTACTCTCTGCTCGTATTCATCAATGTGTGAATAATTGTGTTAAGATTGTGAGATAATATTGGCGATGTTTTTAGGTACTCGGTCACATTCTGCCTATAGGTAGAATATAACCCTTCAAGGCCTTATGCTGTAATATAGCTCAGGTTTGGCTTTATCATTTTCTTTAATTAATGGCCCAAATAACGCCAAATATTTTATTTAAAAAACCTACCGCTCTAATTTAACGGCCGGTTGCATAACGTAAGGTAAACACAATAAAAGTTGATTTTCATTCACTTGCGAACGATAAACCATGCCAGAAAGTTGGTGGATGCGGGGAGGTGGGGTGCCTTGCTGAGTGAAAGGTCCCAGGTTCGATCCTTGCCTGGGATTTCCCTTTCACCTGCGTCGGGAGGGTCTCTGACCCGCACCTTGAAGGTGTCTGGCAACCTAACCTCCTGGGGAACAGCACATGACCCATTTATCGGTCGGTATCGCACTTGCACCTACGTTCCCTCCCCAACAATCCCTATCCTTACCCATTGTCCTTGATTTCCCTGCACCGGAGTCAGAAGAAAAACTGCAGAAAAATTATTATAAATGAAATGGTGGTAATCCACCCCCCTCAAAGGGCTCAGCCCCCTCTAATGGGGTACAATAAAAAACAGAAAGTTGGTGGATGCATTTTTGTCAAAAGGTTAAAAATATTTGACAAAAAATTACAGCGGTACGTTTGCCAAAATATTATCCATGCTACAGAGGTCTAAATATTCGGATGCAAAGGTGTGGATCACGGTCATATAAGTAAGGTCTGGTCACTCCCACCCGCCCCCTGCCGGGGCGTTTTGCATCGGGCGCTCACCTGAGAGCGCCATGAGACATTTCGAGGCCACGATAAGTGGCGACCCTACCGGACAATAGGCTGAACTTTATAGATACGAAGGGGAGGGCTACATTGGGGGGCCCAACATGGCCGCCGGCGGCCATGTTGGGCCAGTATGTAGCCCTCCCCTTTCTTACCTATAAAGTTCAGCCTATAGTCCGGTAGGGTCGCTACTTATCGTGGCCTCCGATATGACTCCTGGCGCTCTCCGGCGAGCACCCGCTGCAAAATGCCTCGGCAGCTGATAACGCCAGAATGTAGTATAAGTGTCCGTGGGCTGGTGTGGATGGTCATTACGCATTTGACAATAAATTGAACTTGCAAAAATGTGGTTAAATATTTTGTGGTGATATCTTACTTACACTACCAGGCAAGTGTCATTATTGTAGAGTAGGGTCAGGGTGCGGAACACTCCTTTCTTTGTTGACATCAATAGAACCATTCAGGTTTATTTACGAAATTGTGATAATATACTTAAACTCCCTAATGACAAGCCTCTATTATTTTCCTTATTTATAATTTTGGGGGGTAGAGTCGGTAAAACAAGTGCTGTGTTGTCATTGAGGTGTATGAGCACCAAGTGTTTTCAAACTCTGTTTCTCAAGCAAGTCTATGCAAGGCAATGGTAGTTTGGGTTTCAGGTGACATACCACTGATTACTGATACCAGTATGTTTCTGTCGCTTGTGAACTTAAAGGTGATCACTTTTCAAATCGTGAAATCGAGTGTGCAGCCAGGTGTATACGTCTGTCCAGAACCATTAACACACTTCTCCGCGTAAAACTGTAACAACTATAATTATCTACTGCAGTATTAATTCATTAACAAAACAGCAGTAGCTGTCAAAGAAAAATGGACCAAAACAACAATAACACAACACATAAGTCAGTGTACTATATAGATTGCATAAACCCATATCCACTTTTTTGCAGTTGGTGAAATGATATTTTCATATATACAAGGTGGTATACAAGGGAGAAATTCTAATTTATTTTGTCGATTTTGGCTCAATGAAGGAGATTTGAAATGCCATGATCTCACTGCTGGTCTAATCTGTGCTAGAATGCCCGAGCGGGAGAAAGGGGATAATGACGATGTTGGGCCCTACTTATTGCGTACAGTATTCCATACGTTTGAAAAATTCCTCCTTTTTAACTACTGTAGAAAATTGTGAAACAACCATAAAGCCGCAATAATTCTTTTATGGGAGAAAATATTCACATCTACAAGAGCAAGTTTGATGGCTCACTCTAAAACCTCTATGAACAATATATGAGTATGTGACTCAAAAAATAAGCTGTCATCTACCAAAGCCATAAAATTAAAATTAGCGATGTATTTGCATAAGAGCAGCCATATTTGGTGACAGGAGTTGTGACCCGTACAAGATTCAATATGTTCAGTTTCAATCCTGGATCATGCATGGCTCGCGAGAAAATAATATACAGGGTGGACGGAAAGTTTCGGACCCCCCCAGGTTTTTTAACCCTACTTTTCACAGCGTCTTTTCACATCTTTTAAAAGTCCACAAGCAGTTCTAATGTACACTATCTTTTGAAGCATAATCTTGAGAACATCTGAGCACCTTCGCTCTCGCAATTCCATTAATAACTTCGCCTCTGTGACTCATCTAAACATCCTATCTGTTTTGCGTTTATTTTGCTTGTTGCCTTGGAGGACCGCTGGTCATATTCTGCGTCAGATAAGGTTTTTATGACCCTTTTCCATGAGTTCCCTTTCACGCAAATGTTGTGAACTCACTCCTGACCTTATTTTTCACATTGGTCCATAACCTGGTCCAATACAAATTTGAAAAGGAATGCATGAAATGGCGGACCCGGATGCATTACTTTCGAATTGGTATCATCAGTCCAAAAAGAATTGTCCCTCGCGTCGAGCGGGCAGCCACGCGTCAGGATGAAAGGAACCAGTTAACTGGTTGCTTTCATCCTGACGCGTGGCTGCCCGCTCGACGCGAGGGACAATTCTTTTTGAACATACCATCACATTTGTCTCCATTTTTACTTTAAAATAATTTTTTGGTGGGAAAGGACAGTAAACAGTCCTACCTTGGTAAATTAATCAACATGACACATCCTTTCGTTCACGTCCTTTCGCACCAAAAAATTATTTTAAAGTAAAAATGGATACAAATGTGATGGTACCAATGTGAGAATTCGAAAGTAATGCATCCGGGTCCGCCATTTCATGCATTCCTTTTCAAATTTGTATTGGACCAGGTTATGGACCAATGCGAAAAATAAGGTCAGGAGTGAGTTCACAACATTTGCATGAAGGGGAACTCATGGAAAAGGGTCATAAAAACCTTATCAGACGCAGAATATGACCAGGGGTCCTCCAAGGCAACAAGCAAAATAAACGTAAAACAGATAGGATGTTTAGATGAGTCACAGAGGCGAAGTTATTAATGGAATTGCGAGAGCGAAGGTGCTCAGATGTTCTCGAGATTATATGCTTCAAAAGATAGTGTACATTAGAACTGCTTTTGGACTTTTAAAAGATGTGAAAAGACGCTGTGAAAAGTAGGGTTAAAAAACCTGGGGGGTCCGAAACTTTCCGTCCACCCTGTATAATTATGTTTGCCGAATTACCATTAATTTTAATGAAGCCAAATTCTTGGACATGTGACTGATGAAATGCCACACATGTGTTTCTGAGTGCATTTTCCAGAAAAACAAATTTCATAGGCCCATTCTACTCGCGTTTCTCTTTCATTTGATGTATATGTTGATTGGGTTTTGACCACTTCCAATGACCGAAAAGAATTGTCCAAAAAGGCCTCATTTTCAAAATTTCGCGATTTTTTCCCTCCCCACGGTATTTCGAAATTTGGCTGAAACTTGATAATATATAGTGTTACGGCATAGGTGAGTACAGCTGCAGTCCAGCTGTGATTATTTTCAGAAAAATCCGAGATGGTCTAGCAACATTTGGGCAGTACATACCATGGGGCACAGTACATGCCACAATAATTAAAACCAATACTGTTGTCAGCATAGGTTTTTATTTATCAACATCAGTACCACATGTGGCAAAGGGCAGGTCCACATAGAAATGTCGGCATGAGGCTCTGCAAATCATTGTATTTCGCTTGCGAAATTGGCAGTCATCGCCCTGGATACATCTGACGAGACTGACCGGGAGGTGCTACATACCTCTTCACAACAATCGACAATTCCCGCGGCCCATCAAAAGTGTTCCTGTGAAAGATCAGCTTGAGTTCGCTTTCAAGGATCTTCTTCTCTCTGCTTTTCTGAATAGGAAATGGGCATTTGGAGGCATAGAGTTTTTGTAGGTATGAATTACGGAAAAGGATTCGGCTTACGACGTGCATCTGCAAAAATCGTGGCCCAGTCGGTTCAAGGAACAAACGTTTCAGAACGCTGGTTTTTCAAGCCAAATTCTTTGTCACACTAGTCCATGTAGGCCTAATTGTGACCTCTAATGGTAAATATGTCACTTGGATTGTTAGAAACCTATGCACAAACAACTGTAGCATGATACATGGGGCCTCTGATGATTATGTAGTTTTTATTTTGCCCCCCATTTGCAAAAACCGTTGACTGTCGCCGAGTGCAAGGGTGGACGTTGATCATTTCCCCCCCAAAGGTGCTGGACGTTGATCGTTCTTCCAACAATGCCAAATATTTCAAAGCCTCTCATAGCGATCATTTCACCACAACAACGACCAAACCATCATATTCTACGCTGGTCAAACTATCCCATGGAATATGTTACTCATTTTTGACAAAAAGTGGACCTTGATCGTTTTCCTCCCGAGGTCTTCCATTGATAATGAGGTGGCCAGGTGTAACTTGGACTCCGCTGGCTACCCCTGTGTGGGATTTATGCCATGAAGTGTATGTATGTATAATTAAATACCGGTAATTATTTCAACAATAGTGAATGAATATTTTAACAATTTGCGTGTGGAAAATTGAGAAAAAAGTAAATGAATAGCGAGTAGCGGTTAGAGTAGCCGGTACCTTTAATAGCGTTTATGTCCCTGCTCTTGCGGCAGTTACTTTTCGCGATGGGATTAACTGCTCTTTTTCAGAAGCGGCTCTTTTAAAAGGCGATTGCTCTTTCGAACGGCCATATTATGCTGAAGTTAAGATTTAGCACGGTTAATAAATTATTTTTAACACAACGAAACCCTTAACATAACACCTACTTTTTCCTCACACGTACCAGAAGTCCAAAATAAGGGAAGGCATTTTTTATTGATTTGTCCATGTAGTTCCGCTTACCTTACCACATGTTTCACTAGCAAAAGGGCCACATCCACCAATTTTTTAAATTTCAAAAATGGGATTCCAAAATAAAGTCGTTAAAGACCAAACTATCTACCCACGTCAATGGTGGCATTCAACAAGCTTTTGGACCCTGGAATGAAGTACACAAAAATGGGTTAAGAAGTTTATCTGCCACTTTATGCGATTTTACAGTATTTAATTTGGCTACAGGTGAGCCAAATTCCACGCACAAATAAACCACAGAACAAATACTGTAATCTAAGAACTCAAAAATAGCCAATAGCTCATCATCATCATCATCAAATATTCATTACTTTTGGCTAGCTTCCTGTTCTTTCTCTTGTACCTTCTTTCTTCGGAAAGTCTATCGTTTATCCGCACATAGCGACGCGACGGGGTTGGGACTCGAAACATGTTGGCTACGGTCGCAAACAATCGGTTGCCGGGGGAGCCCAACAAAGGGCGTCTTCTTACCCCTGCCACGCGAACTGATCAGACGAGTGCTAGGACCACAATATTAATGAAGGAGGTGGGAAATATGAAAGCCATGATGGTTACTGCAGTCCGTTAACCCAGCGAACGACATGATGTCACACCATATTAAAGGGGTGTGTTATGAGCGTGTGCAGTAGTATGCCTGCAGAGTGAGTCGTGGGCATGATTGGAGGGGAGAGCCAGGTGGAGGCGGCGGAACTTGGTGTCATGTTGTTCGTTGGTGTAAAGGACTGTGTGATGGTGTACTTCGCGCTTGGCAAAGCCACAATTATGTTCGTTGGCCTGCGGCGCACAATGAGGACCGCATTGTAGGCCTATACAAATCCACAATAAGTGCCCAGCTCCGCTATCGCTCTGCAAAAACTAAAAATATCACGCACGGGCGACGTACCGTGCCTGGCAGGGCCACAACAAAAAACCATACAGCAACACCAAGACAAAGGGCTATTAAATCTCGATTTGAATCCCCGAAAGCCAGAAAAGAAGAATAAAGAACAGTTCCATATGTAACAAAGTTTTTACTTTTTTCACACAGGATACAGCTTTGAGCAAACGGACACAAATCCTGTGAATGGATCCCTTCCAGTCCTTTTCATTTCCCTCCGCCACAGGTAGGCCTACTCCACCAAGTGAAGAAAGAAATTGGCCTTCGGTATTCCCCCCTTTCCCACTTTTGCCTTTAAGGGGCGCCATTGCGACTCTATCGCCTGAGTGTTGGCCCAAGTCAAAGGATCCACAAAGTGGAGGGAGTGGTTAACAGTGAGGTGATTGTACCCAGCAGCATTAACCCCATTATAACCCCCCCACATATCTGTCATGACAGTTGTTCCGGGTTCAACATTGTTCTTTATGATGTTCATAAGCGTTTTGCCATCCCTTTTGTTGTCTGGACATATGACAATTCGGAATCTGCCTCCTACACGACCAGAAGGTTGACTCTCTCCTACTTCCACTATTCCCACCAACCAATGGCCATCCACAGCCCTCCCCTTGTAGTACTTCCGCTTTCCTGAGGAAGGAATAAAGTATTGACAAGTAAAATAAAAGAAAGGGTGAAGGATGTAAACACTAACCGATTTTGGTTTCGTCAATTTCTACAACGTAACCTGGACCTCCAATTCTTCCTTCTTCATTGTATATCCCCTCTAACCAAGCAAAGCACATCTCCCTGAACTGGAGTAGGTATCGGGAAATGGTATTAGGAGAGGCTTGACTGTTTCCAACACCAATCTCCGACATCAAGAAGTCATAGGTCGTGTGCCCTCTTGTGAAATGAAGAAATAGCATGAGTACATTCGGAGCACCAATGTTACAGTTTTCGAAGATGCTGCCCTTGAACACCGTCTTGGACCATCGCATTCCCTGCTTGTTACACCTCCAATACACATTTCCATCTGCAGTAGAAATTTAGGAAGACATGATAGTGAGAAAAAAAATGATGAAAATAACCTTGACACTTACCAGGATCGTAATACACGTAGGCCTCCTCTCCGCATCGTTCGCATCTACAAGTCTTGCCTACAAGACCCACCTCCATACACCACCCCACTATGCCCTTCATGCCGCCTTGGCACATTGAGAAAAAATCCCAGGTGTTCATGTCAGTAGTTGCACACACACTCCGTCACTCGACCTAATGGAACACTACTGACCTGCTACTGACACTGTGGTTTGCCAAGACATAGCAACCACGATAGCAACCGTGAAGGCATTCGAATTTGGCTGGCGGCAGTAGTATGAAGGCACCCGATTGTTTGCTACGCAACGTTGCCAACCGTCGAGTTGCCCAACACCGACCGCGTTGTTAACGTGCGGATAAACAATAGTTTATCCCTTTCCCAATTGTCTTCCTAAGTCTTTGTCTCTGGGACTTATACTTCCAGCCTAGTTTCCTGACAGCAACATTTCTCTGAGCTGCTGAGGATGTAGGTCTACTTTTTGAAGTCACCTTGGTCGGAGTTGAGCATGCTGGGTCACCTGAATAAGGGAGTTGTTTTGTTCGTTTCTGGAGTGCAATCATATTGCATTCATGAATATATGAGAGGGGTTCAGAAAGTAATGAGTTTTTCTATGAAATACAACAGGAAGACGAACTGAAATGTATCAATCTTCAACACAGTCCACTTTCACTTTGATACACCTTGTCCAGGGTTTCTCCCATTTTTCTATCCTGTCTAGAATATTTTGCGTATGGAACTCCCCAACACCTCCTCCGTAACAGCAAGCACCTCAGAATCAGATCCATGGACCCTTCCACAAAGTTGTCTTTTTCCATATTGGAGAATAAAAAGAGGTCTGAAGGGGCCAGTGTGGCAAGGGGGGCGGATTAGGCAGAGGGGATGATGCAATAGCCTGTGATCAGGCTCTGAATGCTCTGGATGTTGACCAATTTTAATGCCTAATGTCAAACGCCTCATGAAAAGCTCATTACTTTCCGAACTCCCCTCGCATTAGTAGCCTATTATTATACCTAGCTCAGCATGTTCCTCATTTAGTGTAGCATTGCTGTCGCAGGAAGTTGCTTCAGGTAATGGCGACAATGGCACAAAACTCTTCATGCCTGTTCCGAACATACAAAGACTTGTAAATTTTGTCTGCATGAGTACAATCACAGCATTATAGATTGTCCTCTGTGGTTTCCTAATCCTAGCTGAGTTAGGCGATTAGCCCTGGTACCGCAAGGGGCGCTGCCAGTGTCAACACAGGTAGTGGCCATTGACACAGTATAAACATACGGTTCATCATGTGACCTGGGAGAATTACCAGGTGGAGGAATGGGTGGAGGTAAATCGGGGAGGTGGGGGAGGGGGAGGGGCAGATGAGGTTGTGCGAATTCCTCCATGACCCAGTTGACCTGCTATTTTGAGCGGGGATGGAGGGTGGACTATAATTGGGGTGGGGGGGGGGGGGGTATGTAGGGGGAGAGTTGATTGTGTGAATGCAAGGTATAGCTGGCTTAGCTTATCAAGACCTTGAACTTATCTGAACAAGTGCAAGGTCATAGTCTGCCCCCCTTTTTAATTCGACCCATGTGTCGTGCTGTAATAAAATTTTAAGAAGCTCACGTGGCCTTATTGGGAGGCCATTTCCGGAGAATATATTCCAGATCGCTTGATTATATGTCGCCTTTATTTGCTTATATGTGTTTCGCATTATTGCGGAATTGATGCACATGTCAGAATGACGATGCCAGTTGATGCCAGTGCCATGCAAGAATAAAGGTCTCGGCATGGGCACCAAATGCGGCACACTGTTGACGCGTAGTTTACACTGACTAGGACATTGTGCACTGCTGTAGTCAGAAGGGGGTGGTAGGGTAGGAAATGACGTCACTCGTTGCTTACCCCAGCTACTAATTATAAACACCCATCAACAATCACTACAGGTTAATATAACCCTCATCGTTTATTATTGCAATGGATCACTTCCAACTGGTTGCTGGGATAAACAATGCAGCAAAACTCATCTACTTCCCCTGCCTCTTAATCGTTGTCAACGTGGGACTTGGCCAATGCACCCCTCTTCCCCAATCGCATTGACGTAGACCACTGCAACAATGCATGAGGAGGCATTTCATGTAGCTTGTGGGGATTATAATGTGCTTCATATACTACTCTATGAGAGACATACAGCAATTACAAGTTGCTGGCGAAACTGGAAAATAGCTGCATTAAAAAATATTGGCTAGCTGCACTTATGTAGGCAACTATAAATATTGTTTCATGCTGATAAAGGCATATTGAGATGGGGGGAGCTTCCTCTCT
>KZ539311.1:0-13007 GCA_000934665.2 Catajapyx aquilonaris
TCTCCAACAGTCTTGCTGCGACTGACACTTCGGAGAACAATCTTGGCTCAATTGCTCCTTGGTCGAATATCACTGGTGACCTGAGGTCAATGGGAAGAGACATCTCCTTATCTCCCCAAATGCCAGGCACCTCAACAAGGTCGCCCTTCTTGACGACAAAAGTAGTGTTGAAGTCAGACACTATCTTCTCCAACTCATCTTTGCAGAAAGAACTCCAGGTGTCTAGTCCACCTGTCGGAATAATGCCTGCCAGGTGGCAACGAATGGCATAGTAGTCCGGTTCCAAGAAACTCTCTCGTAGGACACGCAACTTGTCACTCGAGCAGGAAATGGTGTCGCCTTTGTCCACCAAGAAGACGCGGATCTTCTTCACACCTGGTTCAACCACCCTAGCTCGCCACCAGTAACTTAGGTAACGAATAGCCACAAACTGGCCCACGTCCCAGTTCTGTGTCTCGTCCTTTGTTCTGTTGTAATACTTGTCCATCACTGACTTCAGCCTGAAATAAGGTCATGCCGAACTATATAAATCAGCAATAGGAAATGGCCTCGCATTGTTATCCGCTTCTGCAGGCATGACGTAACACCTTTTTAGGCCATTTTTAGAAACCAAAAATTTGCTACGTGAGAAGGAACGTACAAGATCTAATTCTGTGTGATTTCAGTTCATGGCGGGTATGTACGCAGTCGAAGGAAGGACAATTTGTCCCCAGTCTCACTTTCCAAGGTTAAAATATTGCAAATTTAGAATATTCACAGCAAAGTTCATTTTCTAAAGCCCTAACCTCACAATATCTGCTATGTAAACGTCCTAGCAAACAATAACGAGCCACAATTAGTAGAAGAACTGTAAGAAACGAGCTCGGTACGTACTTTGCCAGTTCGTCAAGCATGTCACTCTCTTGCACGTAGATGAGGCTAGGTGACTCGCAGTAGCTCAAGTTCACCTCTATGGGAACCTCCACAGAAGCAACGGTTGCGGCATGCAGTTGAGCGTTTTGTGTTGAGTTAGCGGTAGGAACAGACGAGACAGAAACCTTGTCAGATGGGTGCCGCTCCTTAGGCCGAGAGGCATCACCAGATGCACCATGGCCAGGTTTGGGTGCCAAGGTGCATGATGGGGCCTATAAAAATGGAAAATCAGGATAAGTTTCATGCAAACATCGAGTCCCAACTCAGGATGCGCACCTGTCAAATCACTTAATTTGTAGACAAAATTACAGGGATCTTTTCAACTACCAGAGGTCAGATGAAATAAAATAAAATAAGCATATGTAACGACATATTGGCTTATATTTCCAGAACTATACAGGCTACGAGTTGTGACAAATGTCATTTTACTTGTAGAATCTTAACATATACCTTGAGAGATTTAGTAACTTAAAATATGCACAGAAATAGGAAGGTCAAGGGCATGACCTTTGCAGTATGACCACTGGAAAAAATCTGGGGGAAAAAAAAAATCCATGTGCACCTATACTCAAAAAAGTTTACACATTCAAACACATTCAAAGATGGTTTATTTACGAGCCAAACGAGTCGTAACCCCATCCGGCCGGCTATCTTCTCCGCCGCTCACTTCTCCTGCAAAGCCACACAATACTTGCCAATTACTCACATGCTCAGACATTTTAAGACAGTGCCATGCACAGCTGACCATACTCACATGCTCAGACATTTTAAGACAGTGCCATGCACAGCTGACCATACTCACATGCTCAGACATTTTAAGACAGTGCCATGCACAGCTGACCATAATTAAAGGGCTCAGGAGTAAACAACGGTAAGGGTATGGGGTTTTACATATCCCTTACCATTGTTTACTCCCGAGGCCTTCAATTACATATTATTAAGCAATAAGAATGCAAAACAAATTCTCGAAAATAAATTCCTGAAGAATGAATGAAAAATATTCCTCAACTTCACAGTGCAAAATCCATCACAACATCAACACATCCTAAGGCACATTCATTAGCAGTGTAATTCCGAATGCAACCATACAATCCTTAAGGTAGTAATTACACAAAATGTGCTCCTCACCAGATCACAAGGTTCCCCGCCTCCTGAGGTGTGATGCTGCTTCTTCCTTGGAGGAGACGTCCTCTTCATTGGGCACTTGGGTATGCGGAGTTTGGTCAGCTCTGTGCACACAGCACTGAAAAGCAGATCAAGTTGTAATAAGAGAGTGAAAGCCTGGCAGGAAAAGTGACGAGTACTGACTTGGGTCCTGTGGGCTCCGCCACGTTCTGCTGCACCAGAAGGGCATTGATGATGTATACCGAGCCGTTGTAGGCATGCTCCTTAAGAACCACGTCCAGCAGATAGTCCGCCCTCACATTCTCAATGTGCATGTTCAACACCCTACCCAGGGATGCTGTGCTCATGGACCGACGTGCCTCTGGGGGCCACTCCTTCTGAGAATTCGTGGGCGCTATGTCGATCAGAGAGCAGCGCAATGCCTGTATCGTTGGTTTCAAGTATTTATCCACAAGTTTCCTGAGAAGACGCCAGCTCACAACCTCTGTGTTGCCGTAATCCACATACAAAACTTCTGCTGTGGAATTTCCAGGTAAGGACAGTACCTGGGCACGATACCACAGGTTGTCTTCAGTATAAAGGCAAGCACACACCATGCCTGAAACAATTAATTATTAAGAACATAAGCAACAAATACGCTCATTAAGCTACATGTACACCAAATGATTGCTCTAGTAATAAATGGGATAAACATCAGCAGTACTCAAGACATATTTTCAACTATTCCTCAATCATGGTTACAAAAGGAGCATTACGACAGCGTGCAAAGATCCCAATTCCTCTAAAACTTTAAATATTGATATTTTATATTAAATAATACCATTAGTTATGATCCCACAACAGAACCAAACACTCACCTTCCTTTGGAGCATAGACGGGCCACCTTTCAAAGGAATTTTCAATGCCATACAGGGTTTGCATGCTGTCCTGCATCTGTTTGTGGTACTGAGCACTTTTTCCCACCTAAAAAGGCATGAAGAACCACCACTGAAATAATTACAGATTCTTCCTATGCTATATAAGCTAATTACCTGTTGAACGTAAAATAAACTAGGGGAGGTAACGTGCGTCACCACCACATCCAGCACAGTCCCCCTTCGGTAGTCATGCTCAGGCTTCAGGAATTTTGGCACTTCCGTGTATCCAAGCGGTTTCTGAAATATTAAATCAGCAATTGCTTCACACACTCAGACGTGAAGGTAAGTTATTCTTATAAAAAAAAATAATGACAGGACGTCACTTTGGATTGCTATGCACTTTGCTAGAAATCCGACCTTCGACTCGACTTCCTTGTCAGGAATTGTTAAATTCTGCGAAAGTCCTCATGATATTTAGTCGATCATATACTCAACCATAAATGATGGTTGAAAACTTTCACGATCAATATGGCCAATCCCAAGCCACAATAATCACCTCTATTTTTGCAGCATTCTTGTACTTTGCAACCTCCATGAAGATCAGGGAGTCACGCACTGACACCAAATAGTCTCCCTTGATGTCGTGATCTGGCATCCTGAGGACATCCACCTGCAGAACACCATCAGTCTTGTCCACAATTGTCAACAGAAGTCGTGTGCTGCAATGACAGTTTAGTTATTATCACTGTGGTCAACCACAAGTGAAAGAATTGGGAAACTTACGCTTTCACGAGTTCAGCAAACACTGTCTGGCTCCGGGAGCTCCAGCAGTTACCTCCAGAAGGGAGCAGCTCCCATAAGCAGCATTCCATGCACTTGGGATGGAGCCGCAAAAACTTTTTGGGGAGACCACGAAACCTGCATCGAAAGCCAAATATTACCAAATTTACAAGGCACTTGCGACAAACATCAGAGTATGACACTTTAAAGGTTACTGTCTCCAAATTCAAACGTTTTGAAATAATGCATGAAATATTCCCACTAGATGGAGCTGGCTTGCCTGTCTCGAGTTCCAGCTGCTCTAAAAAAGTGGCACATTCTGAATTGCTTTCCAAGTTTGGCAGCCACTTACTTAGCCGAGTACATGCAAATACACCACCTTGTTGTAACCACTTGTGAATATCAACATCAACATAAAATTTTGTAACTCGCTTAACACGAGAGTTTCTCTTATTAAGGTTGTCATCGTGATGTTCAAATTCACTGTCAATTACCTTCCATGTGGGACAACTTCTGAGTTGCCGTAATCGATGTAAAATACTTCATAAGCATCTCCTTCAATGCCACCTTCTTTCAGTCGTCGTATCACTCTTCCTCTGTACCACTTGCAGTCTTCACTGTATTGCACCAGGTATAGAGAACCTTCAAAAAAAAAAAAACAACGAGATGAACATGAAAAGTACATTATAGCAACCGATACATACCTATCTCAATGTTCTCAGGAATGCTTTCTCGTGCGGTTGGGCAATTTCCCAACTTTTGGAGATCAATGCCCATATCCTCTGCTTCCCTCTTCTGGGACACACTTTGTACATAAAACTGACTAGGTGAAGTTACATGTGTGACAAGCACCTGCTCGTGTGTACCTGAAGTGAAGAACTCATCTTTTAAGAACTGATATCAGAAAAAGAAAAAAGCACGACTTACCAATCAGGAACTGTTCGTCTCTTGAAAGTGTCCTTACCCCATCAGAAGTTTTGATGAGGTAAACTGGGGCACTCATGTCATCACCATTATTGCTTTTCTTGCTGCCGGAATTCTTAGATATGTTTCCGTCAGTAGCAGATGAAGCTGCGTATTTACACACACGTTAGTTTTCAATAATAATGTACACTCTTCACAACACTTTTACTAGAGAAGGGCAAGACTAATAAAATTAGGTACTGAATTAAGGTTAACTGAGGTAATGTTTCGTGACATGAAACCAATTTTGACAGTTGAAAGATGAAAATTTTGTATGAGGAAAAACAAGTCATACTTTCTGACATTGCATTTACGCAAACTGTACGGCTCATTTTGCAATACACCATTTCAACTTGTTTCAACTCATGGAAATAGGCACCTTTCCCCCTCCAAAGTGATTGGATTCCAAATAAAAATCTGATGTCGTACGTCAACCTTTTTTCAGAGGTAGAACTCACATAGAAAGCAATTACCTGATGAAAACCTATCGAAGCTGCTGTCAGAATCCTTGATATCCATATCATGAATGTCAGGAACAGATGTGTCCACCACAAGACTGTGCCTCACTTGGAATGTTGTCTCCAAACTCACGCAGTTTTGAATACTGTCTTCAATGGCTTCGTTGACATTCAATTTTGCACTGGAGAAATGTGAAAAACGTGTCATAATGGATGCATGTTTCGTGAACACATTTTTACACCTACATGAACCCCTGACCCTTGCCGTCATTGTCTGAAACCAAACAGCAATGTAAATTGCGTATCTTGGTCAGTCGATCATGAACATCTTTCACGTTCAAGGTCTCATGCTTGTCCTTCTTTGCTTCCTTGGCTATTTTAATCAGGTTCAGGAGGTAGTTCTTGTTTTCCCCAAGTTCCGTGACCTGCAAGAAATAAAGCACATCACAAATATTGTATTAGAGCATTTAAAGGTAGCAGGGATACTCACAAGCATTTCCCAATGATGGATGTATTCTTGAGCCTTCGTCTGAATCATAGACTTGATCAAATTCTCCTTCACATCAAGCAAACCATGCAAGTAGGCAAAGTGGCTCTCCACATCCTTTTCAATATCATGTAGCTGTGGCATGTTCTTTGCCTTGAGTTTGTTCAATTGCTGTGGAAAAAAAATTAGAAATTCTGTCAAATATGCCCTACGAAGCATTTACCACAACAGATATAATTCAGCGAACGTGTTAACATGTCCTCCATCCCCATCCTTAATCTCTAATGCGGCTTCCCTACACTCAACTAAGAACTTCAATTGAACCCATCCACTCGTCAGTGCTACCTCAGCATGAAGTTCATTTATCAACGAATTATGATCATTAAGATAATAACCCTCTCATAAGCAACCACTGCTGGGGCTAATGTCAGACTCAGTGGGGCACTACCTCCGCAATATCTTTTTAGGCTAAGTACCTTCTGCTTGGCACATTCTGTTTACTTCTGTCTACAGTACATCATCAATCACTGGCCTTCCCTCATTCAGATGCAGAGGCCTGCTCACGACTAGAAAACCTGGCTTGCTGTTAGATTGCTCGATTAGGCAGATACACACATAAGGCCATGCCAAAAAAAATAGTAAACACATTCAACAAACTATTACACAAGAACTACTAAGCATATGGCAAAGTGTTTGACGCAGAAGAATGAACTGTCACTGTTATTTTGAAACGAGTATTACGTGCACTTGACATGTGCTGGAGATTCGTCAACAAATTTGTTGAACAACTATGTTACCTGTGACATGCTCTAATTGGTGTGGAAATGATAGATCTTTTGCAATTACACTTGAAGTAACACACACGTTGGTCATAAATAGAGCTTATAAAGGGTTCTTCTTTCAGTCTCTCTGCAGCCCAGCATTTACGATCTAAAAGCAACACCTGCACGAGAATGCAAATTCGGTACAAGTAGGTAGTCATACTAGAATCAGATAATACCTTCACATTACAGCCCGATTTCTACTGGCACTAATAAGTCAATAAATGGACTCTACCAACAGGGTAATGAAAATATTTCAAAACCTGAAGTTCAACGGTCATTGGCAAATTATGAGCTGTTAACCTCCATGTTCCCAGCTCCACCCCAATTCTCCCGCAAAATGACTGCTTATTGACTTCCATCATCCACAAGCGTTTTAACATCTTATTGTCCTCATGACACCATATATCGCAACTCACAAAGCCTTGGACCCACTGATGTCCCAGAGGCTAAAATGTTAAACATGCACAAAATAGGATCCTCGCCCCTTCCAAGAGTGAAAGTATCCGTTACGCCCAAAACATCTTCTCCCAACTTCAGCATACACCCTGTTCAATAATACCTTCCTGAACCACCAGTTAGATTAAGTGTTCTTTGCACAGACTGTCCGCTTTATGGCGTCAGCACAACCCTGCCATAAAAGAAAAAAGATTTTGCATCCGAAGCTGGCAGGGGTGATCAAGGAGGTCACGGACAAGCCATCAGACATGCTTGGAGTACAAGACGAGACCATGAGGCCAATACAAGAGGTCAGCTTGTGACATGCCAAGAGCCCTATTTGGCAATCGTGAGGGAGACTGTCACAGGTGCCTAGAACATGTCTTGAAACCTCAACAATGCCTGACACTTTCTCTTACAACAACTACTATATCCTTCATATGGAATGTTAGTGAGAGGTCCCCTTCATAATTACAGGCTAGTGATGAAAGTGTTAAGAAGGATCACGGTGGGGACCTACTCGGGATGAGCAGCAAAACGCTTCACCAAGGTTTTTAATAATCACAAGCAGCATCACAACTTGTTTGAACATTAACACATTTCAGTCCATTGCCACACATCAATTTCCCAATGATATTTTGCAAAGGATGCTCCTACATCATCGTGGCATGAACTCCCTATATAGAGGTGGACCACAGTTGTACTGTGTAACACGGAAGCTGCGAAACAACCTTTTACCCCAAGTGATATATGAGGCACCTGATTCCTTGGCTTAGAGGCAATCAACCCAGACCCGGTAATTCATCTACAGCTTTCCACCTCAACAGGAGGGCAACTCTTTACGAAGGAGAAAGTCCCCAAGTACTTCTTGCATTAGGGCAGATTCGAATTTTCATGCTTCGAAAAAAAAAAAAAGAAGTGTCATGATGAACTTGCAATAAAAGATCTGGCGATGCGAAATTTCAACACTAGTTATTAATGTAGAACCTAATTCCCCAAATGAGGGTGCCAAGTCGTTGGCATCCCTGCATCTATACACACAGACATGGGATAGGGTTGAGCAATTAATACATTTGCATGACAGCACAATGAACTGTGGGGTCAAAAAGTACTTGGATAATTGGCTCATTGCACGATATTACCAGTATCATTAGCAAGGATTATTATTTTGTCATTTAGAGAGCTGACACAAAGCACATGATACTTGCGCCATGTAAAAAAAAATATATATCCTAGAAATTGACCCTTAAGATCACATACCGCAGGCTTACACACATTAATCGAACCGATAGACAGAGGCGACTCTGATAATCAGCAGGTGCACAGTGAAAGTTGAGCTGACCCGACGTCTGAAGCCTTAGTGGGTCAGGATGTTATAACGCAAAAGGTGGTCGAACGCAAAGGATATGCACATGGCAATGGCCCCACCCTTTCCACTCATTATGAGGCAATGCCTCAATTTGGGGGGCCTGACCCTATAACTACCAACCTAACCCTACAGTCCACACATTCTATCACGCATAATTAACTTTTTTTCTCTCTCTCTCAGCTTCTCTCGAAGCGGATACAAATATTTACTTGCCTGGCAACAATTTTTCCTCCGACATAGGTAATTAAAAAGTTCATCTGAGTAACGGATCCAGGATGTGAATGCCAAAGAGGCAGGGTCAACATGTGTCTAGGACTCCAGTGCTATCCCCCATTCCTGCATGAAATCACTTTCTCCAAGATTGTACGATGATGATAATGTTTATGACCAGGAAGATGTCTGCTTGCGCAGCCCCATCACTTCATAGTTCAGTTCTACTTCCCAACAGGAAGTATCAGGACATAAAATGTCAATGTAAGAGTCATGACGTGACCTGCCAAAACTTGTGCACAAAAAAAACTGTACTGGTTATCCAACACTGGAAGTGAGATCCACCGGTGTGTGAAACTATTCGTAAATTGCAGTCAGGACTAGACAGCAATGCCATTTGTCATTCGCACAGAAAGAAACACTGTTCGGACATCTACGGAAATGCCAACAGTGTTGTACAATTATATGATTACAACAGTGTAAGTAAATCACTTACTCCCATTTGTAACAGCAGAATCGGCACACTGACGGCACGACTCTCAACGATACAAACAATGAAAGCGATTTAAATGCTAGTGAGCTCAGCATCCGAGTTTCACTGTGGGCCCTGAACTGTTCATCTTTCCTTATTTAAATAAATAAATAATAATAAATTAATAATTTACAATTCATAATGAGTGATTGATATAACATAACGTGCAATGCAGGCCGGTCCAATTGGATTTTTTTTGGCTCTATACTTATTCACAAGTAATTTTTTTGTTGCGATCAAAATTAGTCACATCCTATTTTCACAATAAATTGCCACCTCTGGACCATCAATTTTTTCCACTACTCATCCCTCGATTCCCCACAGAATCCAGCCAAATTAGTCATTAATTAACCCAACCACTATTAATTAACTACAGAACAAGTCTACCCCGAGCACCTTCACCTATCCGCAACCCGTGAAGCCATGCACCGCAAACGCTTAGTCATATTTAAAGCAGGTATCTCTCCTCAGAATCAAGCTGGCCTCGTGTTACACGCAGCCCCGTATCCAACGGATCACAACCGCACATAAAAAAAATTGAGGTCCATCGGACAAAACCTAAATGACCATCCTCTCCTTGGACCACATCCTCCCTTTACGCAACCTCCTGAAGAAGCCATCATGACACATCCGATTCTGTCCAGTGGTCATCCTTGAATTCTTTTACATCCTCGGAGGATCATAATTAGATTAATGCATGACCACCGCAAAAGGGGAGACCAATCTTCTAGCTATTCCTAGAGTGGAAGCCCAGGGTCCGTCCTTGGCATTACGACTCTTCTGCCGCCTCCGGGGGGATGTATCCACCGAAGGCCGAAGATCTAAGTAGGACTTATGCTCCTTTCCCTTTCACGTATGCCTAGACAGGGGAAGGTGAGCTCGAGGATGACACGGTATTTGCCTGTGCTCACCTGAAGAAGACTCCCGTAATGAGTTTTTAACACCCCCCCACAATTCCTCCCTCTAAAAAAAAATCGCGTCCCACATTTCCATTCACGTCGAACAATAACCGATTGTTCCCTTAGCATCATTTTTTTTTATTCGTCGCTTCAAATGCCATATGGGCGTGATTTAAATGATGGATTGCTCACTTAATGTACCCATATTTTCGACTTGGAAGAGGCGGGAAAAAAAAACAAAGCTGAGATCTCAAGGTGATTTGTCCTCGCAAAAATTGATGTGCAGCTGCAAATTTTTCGGCAAACCAATCCAAGGTAACTTCCTTGAGAAAACTGTCTTTTGCCTTTCAGGCGTTTTTCATTAGCCGGGAGGAGAAGCCCCATTAATCTTTCGCTTCCAAATAAACGTCCAACTCAAATTATGCTCACATTTTCGCCAATTTGTTCCACCAAATGAAACCGAAGGACAGTCGGCATCCTTTTACTTACGTTCATCCAAAAATTTCCATTTTAGCGAAAATATTTGCACAATTTTTTTTTCAGGCTAACGTATGTCCATGCAATGTTCCTGTACATTCGACTTCAAATATCACTTTTGACACCTCACAACTTTCCCATCGCCACACATTCACATTTCATTCATCACTCATGCAGGAAACCGCCTTAAAACATTCGCATTGTAGCAAGATTTTTTTTATAAAAAAAAATCAGGGAGTACCCACTCCTTCCAGATTAATCTAATCTACTAAGCCAAAGCTTTCGCCTCGAACTCAGTCATTCGTGTACAGTGGCCTTGTGCTTATTTCTCCGACTCACGAGAAAAAGATACCCGCGAGAATGGGGTGCGATGGAGACAGGCTTCGATGACTCCTACAGTTAGAATCGGAACTCGACAAACTATACGAAATATTTATTTTCAAAAAAAAAAAATGAACGGATCATAAACCTACAGTAAAAGTGAAGCTCACGTAAAAATTTGCTTTCATTTTTACAGCATCGTATTTTTTAAAAATAGTTCGTTAACCCGTTTTCTCCGCGCATATTTTAAAATTATAACATCCTTTTTTTTAAAAAAAGTTACCCTGACACATATGAGCTGCAGGTAGCCTCTTCTTATCTAACGTTTAAAGAAAAAAATCGGACGGGAGCCGGATTGAACAATTGGTCATTAATATGACTGCTGATTGCACTTTAATTCACTCATCATCATCATTTTTTTTTTCCTCCAACTGAATTGCCGAGGATACAAACGGATTATTAATCTTATCTTGAAACACAAAAGAAACTTGTTGGTAAAAGTAATTATAGCTCGAAACCGGTCTTATTGCAACCTGTCCGTTACAAAATTGTAGCAATTTATGGCAACAGCTATTTCGTCACAACTACGTAAAGAATTCGTCTTGTTTTAAGTGTTTTTCAACGGCCGAGAAATACTTGAAATGAACAAAAGGTTCTTTGCTTTAAAAAAAATAATAACAGGGTTATTAGGTCAGGTTTACCTTTTATGATTTTCACATTTTCGCCCGATGTTTTTTTAAAGTCCATCCAAGCGTGACCTTTACACATACCCTATTGCATTTAGAAAACTAACGTAAGTTCTGGTCAAGGCTGAGTAGTTATTCTTGTTCAACTGCAAAGCATCGTGCCCAATAACTAACTGCATATAGCCAAGGTTGAGCCATTCTTATTTCATCGGCAACTAACTACATTTTTTTTTTTGAAACTCTTCATTTATAAAGCGTAACTGTGAAGTTGACGCAATAAACCATTACCTTCCGTTAGGCTCTCACGGCCTCTCCGATTACTTGACCTCTACCAGAAAGGGTCATCCGTCAACCCATACGTATATAAGCGAATGAGTAATTGAATTGCTATTTTTTCAAAACTTGTTCGGCATGCCTTGTTGTAAATAACAAAAAAAAGGAGTTACGCAAAGGTTACGTCGTGACCTTTTCAAATTGTCAACTACTCTGGCAAGTTCACGAAATAAATGCCGAATCAGCTGAGGAAATCTTGTGGTTGACATGTTGAGCAAGTACTGTACGACCAAAAGTGATGCAAATTGGCATCAATATTGAGTTTTTCCTGGTACTGTACCCCGCAAAAAAAAAGTACGAACACATTTTCACGCTGTTACACAATCAGTTGATCAATTTGCAATTGGCGCATCTTATTGATGTGGTCGACTTTCGCAACAATGCGATGCACAGTTGGAAATCAACAAATCGCGGAAATAACCTATTAGAAAATACTATAGTGAACCAATTGCCAAAATTTGGCAAAATAATCAGTATGACAGTGACAATGATATGGCCCGCCGATTTATCACGTAGTACTATTTTGGCGCAAACTGTCAGATCGTGCGAGAGATAGTGGTACTATCAGGTCGGACAAACATCAGACGGAGAGAATAAGCCTATTAGGAGAAAGATTCTCAGGACCATGCCGCCCTTATGCATAAGTCATATAATCCATATTTATAAATCGTTGCATCGCCTTTTTCATTATCGACTACTCCCATTTTCAGAAAAATATGACCATGTTGATTGTAGTGGTGGTGCTACAAGGTTTTCCCCCACCTTCAAGGAACTTAAAGGGAATCCAACTATACCCTTTTTTTACTTCAATGACTTCAGACATGGCCACTGCGTTTGACAAAACCCTCCATTCATATCCAGCAGGCAAAGCCAGTGACCTCCACCATCAGTCAGCCCCATCCCTACGACCATCCCCCGCCTTCTTGACAAGCAGCACGACCCCTGCTGGAGAAAGCTCCTTGGCCACCTGCCCGTTTCCGCTTCTTTCCATCAGGATCCTCAATGGTCCGCCCCTCCCCCACGTGTGCATGTTATGTCCTCCACCACCGCAACTTTCGATCAAGGCGCTGGGCTTCAAGCTCAGCTCACTTTCTTGCGAGGGCCAAGTGGAGCACGCCGCCTTATTCTTGCTGTCCCCCCCTCCTTATAACAACTACACCAGAGGCATCTTTCACCGGCAGTGTTTCTCACGCCATCTTTTACACCCAAGGGCATCTTCAATCAGGAGAGGGGGGGTTTGTTGCGGGGGTGGGTTCAGAACCAGATGGATCGGCAATGCCGGTGGCTGCCATGGTGTCCAGTGCTGGATAGCTTAAAGTGACCAGTGGATTACCCCCCC
>KZ539311.1:13018-26704 GCA_000934665.2 Catajapyx aquilonaris
CCCCCCCACGAATGATGTGGGATGCGGCACGACTCGGACTTGGTGAGTTTCCTTGTTCCTAAACATGCAACCTGTCTTTTGTTGGCTTCCTTGTTGAGGAGGACGCAACTCGGGACATCAGATGTGGGGCAAATGTGCTTTCGCTGGCGATGATGCCCTCCAGGGATGTGTGTGTACCGCCGGATCTATCGGGTGCATCTTTTTCTCGTGTGCAAACGAAAACAATAATCTGACCCACAAAATGATGGGGACGAGAAGTGGTGAAGTAGGTCGTGGACTGGCAATAGACCATTTGGAATATATCAGTACAGAGCCTCAGGGGCCAAACCTGATAGAGACCGTGTTAAACGTTCTGCAAAGTGAAAAAGGAGAGTGCTGCTGACAATAATGGCCTACCGTGGAGCATGTTACAAACTGTTTGCCCTAGAAACCAGTTTGAAGAGAAGCAACTTGTTTATTCGTAAAATTGAGCGGCACTTTATTGCAAATTGCCCATGGCAATCGTACGAAACATGCCGGGTGATGACCCTGTAATTCAAAGTAAAGGACAGTGACTGACACCTAAATAAATTCAATTGTCAGCAATTGTCAGGCATGTAATTACGAAATGCCCTGCCATAAAATTGTAGCAACTGCAATGTTTTTAATTGTGCAAGTTTCTACTGTACTGAGGATAGAATTTCGCATATCGTATAGGTTACATTGCAATTTCTATAAAAAAAAATGCATATGACTGCTATGAGTAGACTAAGGTTAGTGAAAAGTGTGCAACTTTTACGTCATTCGGGACCTTTTTATTGCAGGTCAAAAAAATGCTCGAACTTCGAGTCATGACGGCACCAAAAACGGTACTGATGATTTACCATATATTGCATCATTTTTAGGCCAAAAAACGTGACATCATCATGTTGCCTCGCGAGTCTCGATAACAAGAAGCGTAAAATGTCAAAGGATGACCGAGCTCATACGAGCCAAAAATTTATTCGGCTTTACGACGTATATGGTTGCACCTTAAGGTGTTAAATTATTGCATCGATACACAGAATGTTGGCAGCTGTTGTTTGACTGCTTATGGCTTAGCCAGGTATAATTATGAATAATCATCATCAGGAGTAACCTTGTACGTGAGTGATTAACACCTAGGTTGAAAGCTTGAAAAGTGTGCTAGACACGTGGTGATTTCTCCTCTTCACACATCATCACGAACTACCGAAAATGCTTCTTAAAAAGTGCCCCACCCACAGGTACACAATGTACTGGGCTCAAATATCACAACCTTTGGCATTTCACACCATGTTACAACACACCGAACTATACCGTTCAAAAATTACGGCTTTCCTATTTTTTTACATTACAAAAAAAAATCCGCAAAACCCGTCACGTAATCGTCACACACATCTAGTTGACTTCCTCGTCACCTGATTAAACAGGTTAAAGAAAAAAACACAACCGCCCAACCACGCTTAACGCTGACATTGAAGCAGGGTTTACCACATTTTGCCCACGGAACACTGAAATTACCTGTTTCAACTTCCAGCATTTTTAAACATTGCGCAACATGCAATTCGCGGGCTCCGTAACCCTCTTATTTCCTACTCTTTCTTTCCTACCTCCAGGGTCTAACACGAGGTCCGGCAAAAAGACCACACAAAAAAAATAAAATCCCTTGAAGCTAACAATTAATCGTATCGAAAATCCGGGATACAATTCACGCTACATTGACACGAGAAGGAAAGTGAACCGAACTTTCTCCCAAGTGCTCATCTTATTGGAGACAATCTCCTTTCAAGGTCCATCTCAAAAAATGACCCAAGGTGTCAACCTTTTACTTCCATATCCTTTACGATCTCTCAATATTCTGGTTAAACAGCCAACTAGTTTTTTTTTGGCGGACATTTCGCATACGTTGAATGAAAAAAAAAAAAATCGCAAACTAATGGCCTGGAGTAGAGCACTTTCGCTCAGGTGGAAACGAAAGTCCGGCTTCCGAAATATGAACCACCTTTTTTTTTATATATGCATATTCCGTTGCATGAATTCAACAGGTTCGTCCCTCAGCAGCAAGAGAAAACTTGACCCTCGGATTTTTGCCATAAGTGAAAACAGGTGTTGCCCAAAAACTTGACCCGGGTCAGCCGGTCACTTTCCATCGCCCCAGAAGATCACGATGAGGAATTTACTTTTAAAAGACTAATGACCACTCATCTATACACTTCCCCTTTCGCCCAGATCAGGTTTTTTTTTTTTTTAAAGTGTCCTCCAAGAGGATTCCAGATGGTGAAAGATTCTGCAATCTCCCAAGTGGAATGTTGAGGCAGGCTATTTTCCAATCCTAAGGAATGTACCCAACAGGTCACGATATTTTTACAGACTTCCGCGACACGTACCATAAAATGTCAAGCTACCATTTCTTGTGTATGTTGCCCCGCCACTGTTCCAATGTCATCGCCCTGTCTCCATTGTGATAAAAGTACCGCCCGTTATGGATATATAGAATAATTGCCGATTCGTGCTCCACCTGAATTATCTCGAGTCGCCAATTCAAGGATATTTTTGATTTGAATCGCGTACATGAAACATGTCACCTACAATGTTTAATTGTGACTTGTTATGTTTGAAAATTTAATAACGTAATACTATAAAACGGGAGGTGATACCACCGTTTTCAACACCTTTGTGACTGATATGAATCGCTTGCCTTGAAACCAATAAATTGAGCAATGACCTCATCTTAATATTTGTACGTTGCGCCTATTGCGCAAAAAAAAAATGGGTGCAGTTTTTCGCCACCAGCTTACTTCTGACCAAACAGACCAGAAATTGCATGGCGGGACCCTCCCTTCATTACGCCCGATAATAAGCAACAATGGCTCGTGTATTAAAGAGACCCCCTGGTAGTAACTACCCCGAAATATTCCACTGGCAACACCCCGACAGATAAGATCAATCCACCTTGAGAGCGATTAACACGCCTAAATTGCCCCCCATATTTGTTTCTCACAGTGTGCAAAACAACTTTGGTTAAATTTTATTTTTTAAAAAAAATCATCACATTAATTATCTAGTTACATCCAGGCAAAAAAAAAATGGCAGTTTCCTTGGCCAGAAATTACACCCACGCTTCTCATGCATCGTGTCTGCACGCTTCATAAGAAACCGCGCAAAAATCGTGCCTCGACGCCAAAAGATAACCACGTCTCTATTCAGCGTCAACGCCTCGTCTGAAGCCCCCCTTTTTAAAAAAAAGTGACGCAACATTAAGGAACGCAAGGCTTTTAAAGTGGCTGCCACCCATATCTTCAAAATAAGGTGTATGTATATGAATCGAAGGCCAGCTGACCAAAATATCAGAACGAGCCATTCCGTCATACATTCCAAGGATAAGATATTCCTCACTATATAACTCATATGATAGGTCAAGTGTCGCTTCTATAGCTCAACAATGCAACTGTGGGAATCTGCTCTTTTTAAAAAAAGAAAAAAAATAATCTGCAAGTAAAAATCAGTATCATTGTCCTGCCAAACCCGAGTAATGCCCACGGGCACATGCACACGAGAAATTTTTTTTTCCCTCGACTCGTCCCAAATATCCTTGAGCTGCTCTATGGTAGCCCACGAAGACACCATTATGCCAATATTCAGCCCAGGGGATCCTTGAGATATCAGTGGGAAAGAATCGGGACGTCCACCCAAAGGGAGCAATCAAGATTCGCACACAAAAATTCGCTCCTGTCATCTTTTTCTTCCAAAGCCAAGTGAAAGTATTTTTTCTTGACAAGGTGAAATAGAAGACTTTGGGTCAATCCATTAGGAAGGGTTTTAAAAAGCGAAGTACAAAAGGGAGGCGGAAATTCCGTGGAGTCCCTTTTTTTTTCTTTTTGCATATTCGTGCTAATAGGGAACTGGGCCGAGCATTGTCACGAGGAAATTTCCGTTATCAGGTAGCCTTTATGAATAATATGAACTGGGCGAAAGTACTTCCACATCATATAGAAACTCGGATCAAATATTAGGTCGATATATATTAAAATCACAAAACGATCGCACGGTTCATTTAAAAAAAAAAAAAAAATGTACAGTCAAGGTTCCGATCAGTCATTTTTTGGTCCTTTCGCCTTGTTTTGTACAAAGTGGGCATGTCTCGAAATCACTAGAACCATCTCACAATCGGATATATCGTGCTGGAAGTACAACACACTGAAGGGCAAATACCTCCCAACAAGAAAAAAAAAAAAACGAGGTCGTTGTGTCAATTACTCAACATAACGTTGTATCACTCTAGAATCTCTCGAAACATCTACCAGGTGAAAGTGATGCAGAAGCAGCTTCAGTAAAAATTAGAAAAAAGTGCAGGCTACCACACTTTTAGGGTTGTACATCACCTAGTTTTTTCACGCCGGTACTGCATGTAATTAATCACACCGGACAAGTCGCACACGGTTCGTGTGGTAAAGAGCCCTCCTTCATATAAGCCGTGAGAGATGTTCTCACAATTATGGGAAACATGCCACGAGGGTTTCAGTCCTCAGGATAAAACAATGTACCCCCCTCACGTTCTGCTTGTTACCCTCTACGAAAAACTTCATCGCCCCACAATTTTCCAAGGCAAACTACCGCTTGTTGCACAACTGAGTAAAAGTATCCGAGGTAAGGCAGACCACGCCGGTGTTAATCCTCTATGGTCACGTCCAACGTCTCATCTTCAAATAATTAAACAAAAAAAAAGAGAAAATTATATTCACTCTGGAAAGCAGGTTAGACAAATTGCTAATTCACCAATCAGATGCTGCAATGAATTCAATGAGTCATTTCTATTTCAGTTCAACTACAACTACTGATCCTGGTGGCATCGCTGGAGGCTGGGGTCAAGTCCCCAACATTGGCCAACCAGCCTTACAAGTCATCTTGGCTGTCCAACTACGAGGATGACTTCAAAGATTCATATCCGAGTGTCCCGGAGTATGAGATCCTCAAGATTTTCATCCTCCATCCGGATAAGGATAACAACAATGCTGCCACCAGCAAGGCCAAAGAGGATCTGAATGCATCCCAGGTGACCAAGAGAAAGACTGAGGTCTTCGCTCTGGTCAAGGATGATGAGGGTCAGAAGAAGCTGTTCCAAGTGCAGCTCCTTCCTCAACAGTCCAGATCAGCGGATGATGAGAGTCTAAACTCCGTGGCACCGCAGGACAGCCCTGATTTTGACGATGAGCCTGATTACGCACCATCCAATTCGGGCTACTACCACCACCGTCCCCACCGATATGAGGAAGATGACTACCAGGATATCGATTACCAGGACTTGATGGACCTAATTGAAAATGTGCCAGGGATCCCCGGAGTCGACTACCCTATTTTGGCCAACATACCGGAAACTGGGTTTAACTGCAGGGACCAGCGGTATAAAGGATTCTTCGCAGACACGCAAACTCGGTGCCAGGTGCTGTAATGCTATTACCATATATAATTACTAACATGCTCACTTTATAAAGACATCCATGAGGTCGTGGCATCAATTTGTTATCACTGATTACTTGTATAATGACAAGATTGTGGAATAACCCATTGTACTTTTTCAGCTTTTGCCTGTAGGGTTGTACTTTTGTGTAATCATATGTGCATTATGCCATACCATCACACATTATTAGGCTCCAATGCTTCCTTATCGTAATAGCATAATCATAATCAGTACTCTTCAAAGAGCCTTTTCATCACGTCATGTCAGTCTTCTCTGATAACTAATGCGTCAGAAATATTTCTAACAAACTTTTCATGTCCATTCCTAATAAGGTATCAAAGTTAGTGCGTCCTACGTGACTAATGATTTTGGGCTACTAGGGCAATACGAGAGTGACTTGGCACCTTGTGAGACACGGATTTGCTACTTCTGTTTATAAATTGTCTAGGAGAAAGGAAATCTCGAAAAGCTCATGTTGATGTACACAATGACTAGTAATCGCCATGCACAAATGGGGAGAACAAAACGACAGAGCCGATGACATAACCGCAATTTTTAAACCTGCCAAAATCAAGCAACTCACTGATTGAGTCTTGCAAGCTTCAAGAATAACATATGCCTACCACTTGGTGCTTTAACTTGTACTTCATAGAGAAAGAAAGTGGCAGACACCTAAAATGCAAATCTAAAGAAAGGCTTTGGATAATTTCTTGCACAAGAGTTACCTAGCTTCCATATCAAATTAGAGAAGTTTCACGATGCGAGACAGAAATATCGGCTGGAGAAGTCAAGGTTAAGGTGTTAACGTAGAGGTTTCAAAATTAATGGTGATGCATCATTCAATAATTATTTACCCAGGGAGTGTTACACTGTATGTCTTCTTTTGGTATGTAAAGGCTAGTACACATGCAGTATTTTGCCTTCCTTGCCCTGCCCCATGAGAGGCTGACAGGACAATACCATGCAATTTATCAATTACTGTTGCACTGAATATTAAGTTATCAAGCTGGACGTACAGGTATCTCAGGGTCACCAGACCACAACAGAGGTAAAATCTTCCGTCATGTGGCCAGTAGTACTGTTTAATATATGTTGTTGGATGCTTCGGTGTTATCTTAAACTCACTAATCATGCTTCTAGAAAAAGTCAACTGCTGCACACATGACACATGATTAACTCCTTACATTGACCTCTTTCAAGGTGCATATCGTTCATCTACTCTTTCGTTTCCGGACAGTTCACTTCATCATTGCCATCCATTGCAGGTGTGGCACTACTGCGACTTCACAGACGGCCAGTCATCATTCCTGTGTCCGAACGGCACCCTGTTCAACCAGGTTATGTTGACCTGCGACTGGTGGTTCAACGTTGAATGCAACCTGGCACCCCAGCAGTATGTGCTCAACGAGCGCCTATACAAGTACATCAAGCCCCTTACACCCAAGTTCCCAGAGGATTTCCACGGCCCACTGGTGGACAACTACCTGTCAATAAAGTACGCCATGGAGCAGGCCAAGCGAACACAGCAAAAGGCCAAAGGGCAGGAACTTAAGCCAAAGGGCAAATAATAAAAAAAGAGCCCCCCCAACTTCAAAAAGAGAAAAGCCCTTCTGCCAATACAAGACTGCTCAGATGCCATTACCTACACCCAATCCATAACATATTTTTGTTACTTATGGTGATTCTTGTTCAGTATTCGGGTCAGTATTCCAATGGTGGCAATTTAATGTTAATGAAATCATGTCATGTATTGACTACAAAAAAAATTATTTCCAGTCCAAGTGATGCGAGGACTTTAAAAAAATAAGGATCTGTTTCTTCGTAACTCTATTTTTGATTGCAACCAATGGAACCAATTGGTTCCCCCATGTGTTCGAAATAATTTCGTAATCAGTGCAAATTAATTTCCCAATTAGCTTGCTCCTTCCACTGACATTATCCGCCACGATCCCACCATCATTTATCCTGCATTTTCAAAAAGTGTCAAGTGACATCTTGGAATGATGGTGGCTGGTCCTCTAAAACTGCTGGTAGCAAAACACTATCTTATTACTCATTAGTATCTTCAATGGATAGAAAATGTCCCGCAAGTGACCGCAATGTATGGTAGTATATCCACTGAGGAAAATATTCTCTCAATCAGGTTCTTTAAATGCTAATATAAAACCATTCTCCGTGGTTCAAGTGACTGATGCTGGACACATCAGAATTTCACCATCAATCGGTGTCAAATGCCACTCGATGAAGGACCAAAGGCATAACAGAACACATTGTTACACTCACCTGAACCAATTTGTTAAATCATGCCTTACGACTTTTTTTTTTTCTTCTTAAGATATTGTGTTAAAATAATTCTTTGTAAATAATCTGTGCCAACATAGGTGACCAATAAAATTATTGTTTTATGTGGCAATGTTTCAGCTATTTCCCCACCTATTTCCGAGTAATGTGATTGCTGTTTCCCTGATATACAGAGTACGTTTTATTGTAGAAAAATGCGAACATGTTTTATGACTGCAGCATTCGTTGTTGCTTATTGATCCTGTATCTGCCTATTCAAAAGTCACACGGGGGAAGGAGGACAGACCTGTGCAAATAGTGTAATGTCCATCAGGTGTAAAAATGTAAAAAGTGCACTTACTGCTTCAGTCTTTAATATCCTATTCAAGATGAGGTTTCCTCCCTCCAGTGCCTTGCTTAACTGTGGAATGTACTCTTCATTCTACCAAAAAAAAAAAAAAAAAAAAAAAAAAAAAAAAAAAAAAAAAAAAAAAAAAAAAAAAAAAAAAAAAAAAAAAAAAAAAAAAAAAAAAAAAAAAAAAAAAAAAAAAAAAAAAAAAAAAAAAAAAAAAAAAAAAAAAAAAAAAAAAAAAAAAAAAAAAAAAAAAAAAAAAAAAAAAAAAAAAAAAAAAAAAAAAAAAAAAAAAAAAAAAAAAAAAAAAAAAAAAAAAAAAAAAAAAAAAAAAAAAAAAAAAAAAAAAAAAAAAAAAAAAAAAAAAAAAAAAAAAAAAAAAAAAAAAAAAAAAAAAAAAAAAAAAAAAAAAAAAAAAAAAAAAAAAAAAAAAAAAAAAAAAAAAAAAAAAAAAAAAAAAAAAAAAAAAAAAAAAAAAAAAAAAAAAAAAAAAAAAAAAAAAAAAAAAAAAAAAAAAAAAAAAAAAAAAAAAAAAAAAAAAAAAACATTTCATTACATTAGTACACTCATGTTCGACTAGAGTAAATGCAATGCAGGCTCACCTTGACTTTCAATGACTTCAGATCATGCTTCTTGTGAGCTGTCCCAATGCAGAGGGTACAGGCCAAATCCTCGCAATCCTCGCAGTACAGAGTCAGCCGTTCTTCCTTGTGATCTGGACACTTTCCTGCACTGAAGTCCTCAAGCAGGCTGATCTTCTCATCCACTTCTAATGCACGATAATTATGCTTCGCCATCACTTTGGACATAGCGTGCACCTGCAACAGAGTACAGGTTAGTAGTTAATCCATATTACATAAAAGTACAAAGTTGTCATGGAATTTTCTCACACTTTAAAATGCGGAGCTTGTGACACAGTCTTCAAAAATATTTCAGTGAAAAATGTCTATACTAGAGCAAATCGATCCCACAATAATGTTCTGTACTATACATGAGATAAATTAAGAGATAATCTCTGTGTACGAGAGTACATACAGTATGCATAAAAGATTATTTCCCATTAATTTGCATTCATAAAACTTGACTAAAATGGTTCATTTTAATAATTAATATATATTAGTCCTTCTTACTGTTACAAGAGCTCTTACCTTAGTGTTACAAGCATAGCAATACACGCCATGACAGCCGTAGCAGTAGAGAGTTGCAGGTTCAACTGAGCACTCGCCGCACCCTTTGGTAGAAGACCCATTGAGAGCTGGATCAACACGATTCCTACCATTCTTCATGGGAGGCCGCAATGCTACTTGTCTCCTGTTCAACGAAGCAAACATCTCATATTGGTGATGTCAAAGTAATCATCACATGCAAGGAGTTCAAGAAAATAATATTACAAACAATATTTGCATCTATAATCCCAAAACAAACAAATCAAGCAGCTGAAATACAAGGTCTGATCAAAAAGTGTCTGGCCTAAAGCAGGGGAAGATCCAGAGAGGAATTTTGGGGGAGGAACTATTATGTATTATTTAATGTTGCCCCCACCCCACTGTGCCCCACCCCTGCCTGGCAGCTATGCCACAAAGACGTACAGTATCAGTGCAGTCACTCCAAGGCCACACAGATGAGGTCAAATCTTAAATGCCTGTGACCTTTCCCATTGAAAGTTACCCCGAGCAGACCAACATTCCAACTTTTTCTAGGGTGCTTCAAGTTCATTTGCATCGAGAAGGGAACAAACATGCACATATATGAGTATATCCATCCATCCGCATAGTCTAGCCCGCCATCAGTGGGGTTCCTTAAGATCCCCCATTTCGTCCTGACAAAAAGTGATACAAAGCTGACAAAAAACGAATATGCGGGGAAACTTCCTACTTTGCATAGTTGGAAATGAAAACCAGCCACTACACAAAAGTCACGTTTTGGCCCAGACGCCCAGAACCAAAATACTTTCACGTTTCCCCCAGCTTGATGAGCGTTTCTGATGTTCGAGCTTAACATACGCGCTGTCAGTAGCCGGGGCTCCTTCTGGGACGGTTCCAAAGACTATGGTGGTTACAGGATGGTGAGAGTTTTGTATGAAACAAGGCTACGCGACAGTGCGGCTGCAGCCGTTAGAAAAAAATCGCGGCACAGTCCAGAAAAAAAAGAGTAGCCTATCATGTCCAAATTGGATTGGAGATCAGGATCAGGGTAGGTTTGGTGCTAACCACGTACTTCAGGTGGACGGGGTTAGAGCCCCTTCTGGCCTCCTGCTTAGCGGACTCTTTAGCTTAGGAAACGGCCATGAGTTGCATGGAGCTATGTCCAGGAAGTAGTCTTACCTGAGTAATTTGATCTTGCCCAAAAAGGCTCGAATGAGGTGCAAAGATTATGGAACAAATTTGACAGCAACCCTGTGCACTGCCAAATCTTCAGCCAAAATGAACTTAATGGAATTCCAAAGTTAATCGATTGTCACCCATTAGAAAAGGTTGGACTTGCCCAATAACTTAAGATTTCCTGCTGGAATGCCAGTTGCAACCAACTGATGTTCAGTCATCTTTATCGATAGTAACAGTATTTTCTGTGTTACCCACATCGCACAGTGCCACGGATTGCAAAAAAGCCGGTCAAAGATCACATTTTCACATTGTTTCAATTAACAGGAAACACAATGCATTGTGTTCCCGATCCTTCAGGGCAATAAAAGTGCACTATAAATAAACCACTGATGACCTCATGAATTGGCAAACTACTTGCAATGGGTGAATCACTGGCGGAAATCAGTCCCACCTGCACTCAGCTCAGAAGGAAGGTGGCAGTGTGGCGGTCATTGCTCTTACGGAAGGGATCAGAGGCTACACTTTCATAATGGATACTTCGAAGAAAGGTTAAAGAAAGGTCAGGTTGGGTGGTGGGGGAGGGTTAGTACAGCGTTGCCTTGCATGGCCTAGGCCCTAGGGAATATTTTTGCTTTCTGGAAACCAGTGGAAGGCTAAAAGTGTCTGAGTGTTTCGCCAATGACAGCCACAACAACTGTCCAAGTGGCTCGGAAATGCGTCGGCAAAGAGATTATCAATGGGGCTACTTCACCAGGCCTTCCAAATTTAAATTATTCGGTTGCCACGGCCGAGCCCCTGTCACGAAGATTCTAAATCACACGTCATGTTGCCGATCGATCAATTCTTGATCAATTCGAACCGTTCCAAGACCGGAAGCAGCTCTGGCTCATCCACCGTGCAATGCAAAAGACCGCATGTCCGTATCTATGATCGCGCGACCGTACAGGCAGGTTGAAGACAAGTCGGCACGCAGAATTTTGGCTCGAAGGGGGCTGAAAAGTGGCGCGAGACCTAGGTATTCGGCCCCCTTACGAGTAAAGTGTGGCGACTCGGAAATTTTAAAAAGTTAGATACTTTGTGATCAGACTTCGGTTACCACCAATCAAATATGCCGAAGCAGCAAAAGAACGAATCGAAGCAATGGATAGTGCGAGCTGTGCGAGCAAGATTCGTTCTTCTGCAGCTTCAGAAAATGCCGCTACCAGTATGACGTGATTAATGTCCAACACTGTACAGTACTAATATTACACTTTTCCCACTGCAGGATTGGTACACTAAGAAACATTCAGTATCCCAAGATTTTCCAAGGGGGAGAGAGAGATGACAGATTAGAAAACATACTAATACTGTAAAAAAAAAAAGGTGCTAATAATTACGTAAAAAGGGACTAAGGCTTACTCTGTGATAAAGTTACTCCTTTTCCTGACCAACTGGCCGATGAGATAGTGGTTGTATGGCAGGAAATGTGATTCATTTTCCTTTCCACTGGGGCAATCAGTGACGGTGTGGCAGGTGCTGCACTCCACTTTCTTCTCCTCCTTGAATTTGCGTTGGATGCAGGCACTGCATTCACTGTGACCACAGTTCAAAAGGTGAGGGGCATGCACGTTGTTGTGCAAGAATGTATCTGCAAGAACAAACCTTCCATTAGTACAAGTGCAAAAGTCGTACTACACAATCATCATGACAACCTTATGCACCTACAGCAAGATCGAATGTTGGAACAATAATTTTTAACACGTCAGCAAGTTTTGCTTCGTGTAACTAATTATGCATAGGCCAGAATAAGTAACCTGATACAACACAGTCACGTCCGGGGCCAATGCGATAAGGAAATTAGAAACTGCATTCATATGAGCTAACGTCTAACAGTGCAGTTTTGTAGAAGTATTCTGCTTTTAAAATGTGCAGTTAGTTTTGCATTGAAGTGAAGTGAAATATCATCTCCATCTTTTTGAGCAAATAGAGAATACCAGAACTTCTGCTACTGCAGGACAATTTTCCAGTCCTAGATAGAATTTTTCATATGTACAGTTGTCTCTGGATGTAACAGCCTTGGCAATAACAGATCCACGGTTATAACAGAGATCAGTCCCGTCGTACTTCCATACATAGCATTTTCTAAAGCAGTTTTAAAGCAGACCCTGGGAGGGTCAGTTGGTACATCAGACAACAAATGGAAATATTATGTCAGCCTGCTTTGAGAGGGGAAGCCCCCCTACTCCATCACAAAGGATCCAGGCAACTTCATTCAGTCTTTCGCTTTGCTCAATATTTCGCTGGTCGCAGATCTTCTTGGCAATCAGAGGATCACTTTACGTAGTTGTATCAGTTTGTCTGAGACGCCTCGTTACTCATGGTCAAATAATAACATTCTAACTGAACGTATAAAATATCCTGGTATATATGCTTCCCTTCTTGCAGCCTTGCCCTTTTAATTTAAAATCAGGGTTGTGAACCGAACCCTTGCTCCGTGAACCCGATAACAGCGGAGGCACTCTGGAGCGAGCGTCGGAGCTTGGTTTGAGCCAACGGCTCCGGAGCTGAATCCGGTTCTGGAGGGAGGTTCGGAGTTGTTCAGAGCTTGGTTAGGTCCAACATACCAACGCAACGAGGGGAAAGGCAGAAAAACTGCTGGATTTACTCCAGCGTATGCGTCATGTTTTCATGGTGGCAGAATGACATTTCGAAGCACCCACGATACAGGGCGTACTGAAAATGTCACATTTTTATGTTCTACGCATTTTTGTGTTACAATATGTCATACACATTTTTTGGATGTCACATTTTCATGTCATATGCATAAGTATCTATATATTTTTTTGGATGTCACATTTAATGTCATACGCATTTGTTGTATGTTACAATATGATATTGTAACATACAAAAATGCGTTTGACATAAAAATGTGGCATTTGCGGTACACCCTGTATCGCGGTTGCTTGGAATTGTCATTCTGCCACCATGAAAACATGATGCATGCGCTGGAGTAAATCCAGCGGTTTTTCTGCCTTTCCCCTCGTTGCGTTGGTATGTTGGACCTAACCAAGCTCTGAACCGCTCCGAACCTCCCTCCGGAACTGGATTCAGCTCCGGAGCCGCTAGCCCGAACCAAGCTCCCAACCAAACTCCGGACCCGCTCCGACCTTGGCTCCACTCTCCACCTGAACCGGCCCCACAAACTTGAAACACCCTGCATATAATATAGACTAGCAGGATCCCCGTTCTTCGCACGTGACGTTCGTAAAACCTACACCTGTTGCTATAAGGGA
>JYFJ02005234.1:0-26242 GCA_000934665.2 Catajapyx aquilonaris
GGGGTCAAGGAGGCCATGTCCGCGCAATTTTTAGGGGGGGAGGTAAGAAATTGTCCGCTTCTGTCCGCAAAGGGTAGGGGGGGGAGGTAAAAAAGTGAAAAAATCTGTCCGCGCGGATTATGGACGGCCCCTCACGCGACCTTACCTTTTTTCATTTAAATGTAAGGTGTTACCATGTAATTTAATTTAAATTTACGGTTCTTTTAGGTGTAGCAGGGAATGGCCTAGACCAGTGGTTTTCAAACTGGGGTACGCATACCCCTGGGGGTACGCGAACACAATTTAGGGGGTGCCCAAAAGATATCGTGCAATGGCGTCCAGTCTCTACATTTGTGGGAACCATATTCTTATTCAACAAGAATGAACCAGAATCTGAGAAAAACACAAAAAATTGTCATACTCACACATTCCCATAAGTTTTGGGAATGTTGTGTACAAGATAGGAACTTTGCTTGCTTTCCAACAATTTCCAAGAATATGAAAGCGACAGTGGAGGCCCAGTTGAGGTCAGCGTCCCAGCCAACATATTGGACCACATAAATCAATTGGCACAACAGCGTAGAAATATTATTTCTTCGAGATGGACATGTATCAGCTGCATCATAAGTTTGAGATTTCTTGACCCCTCCAGAACATGTCAGTGCAGAATCAGGAAAAGATCGTCAAAATTTCTACGAATGGAAGTTTGAAATTTGAAAAAAAAAAAACCTTATGAACTTTTGGGCTGAAAATATGGAAGACTATCCGGGCCTGGCAACCAGTGCTCTGAAGTAGGCCTACTTAATGCCATTTTCTAACTGCCTAATATTATGTGAATCTGTTTTTTTTGCATCAACGTCCATGAAAACTAACGTCATCGACTCTGTTGAGAAAGACCTCAGGCTTAAATTGACGCCACTTGTCCCCAGTATTAACCATCAGTGTGAATGAAAGAAAGCGCACACATCACACTAACGATTGATAAGTGCCCACAATTACTATTTTCTGGTGGCAGTCGGAGTGGGGGTACAAACTGTCTTGACATATTTGAAAATGGGTACGCGACAAAAAAAAATTGGAAATCACTGGCCTAGACGATGGAAGTATCGTAAGCAGTATCCGAAACCTATAAGCTGGGGTAATTGACTTTTTATTTAATGCTAATTATCTCTGTAACTATACGTCGGAGACCCATGTTGCATATATACTCAAAGTGATCGCCTAGAACCCCACTATCATTTCCCCCAAAGCGACGGTAAGGTTAAATTTCCGAACCCTGTAGAGGCCTGGGACATGCTTCACCTCCAATAATGTGACTATAGTAGGCCTACATATACAGCAACAATAACTGTTATTTTGGAAGACATAAACCGGCTGAAAACGTGATATCCGTCCATTTATTGTAGTGGGATATGCTCAAGTTTTGCACTTTAGAATGCATGGCGTTCTGCCGAAGAGCGGTACAGGGTGTGTTCTGAATTCACTTGTCAGTTGTAGAAATAGGGTAGGCCTATATCTTCAATATATGGGCCACCTACTTGCTAAGTTTGGTGGAGGAAAGAGCTGTCCACCTATACACTAACCTGGAAAAATGAGCCTATGTCGCATGGTACCTTGCATGGTACGTATATGTTATAATCAGAATTTTCAAGTTGTAATCTGTCACAATCAATCCTATAATAATTTTGCCTCGCGAAAACTTCTTCCAGTCCCCAAAAGTTACGAACACTTCAAAAGATGTCGCAATATTATAAAACTCCGCAAAGGTCCTCGCGAGCTATGGAACAAGTTATAAGTTATGATTTTGTGACTATTTTAAAAGGCCATTAAGTGTGATGTCAATTAAGGTCATGCTGCATCAACTACAAATATCGACGGAATTAGTTTATAAATAAACAATAATTAATTGTGAAATGAGCAAGTGTGTGTTGTACTGTACAGTACATGCTTGAGGAAACAAAATTAATGAAAATATGCATATCCACTATACGCCAATAATTGGCGTATAGTGGATATGCATATTTTCATTAATTTTGTTGTATTCATTAATTTTGTTGTATAAATTTGTTGTATCAATTATTTATAATCATAAAACCCAAGAGAAAATGTCTGAATAAGGGGCGCAAGTCATTTCTCCCTCCAAAATGGGCAAATATTATTTTATTTGCCTGAAGCATCTTTTCAATCGACCCAGTGACGTCAGGAGATATCTAATTGGGCATAACCTAGGACTATTATGAATTTTACATTCCACTGCCTAAATTGTCTACGTTTTCGTGTTCCACGGGCCATCGCCGATTTCATTCCCACACCCTTATATCTCAATCTCTCTAAATGGGAATTCTGTAGCCCTTTAACACACAGCGGTCCTAACTTATTCATGAACCTCCCACCCCTCACCCCCACCTCCAAAAATGAAGCACGCACTCACATATGAAATTACTGATCGGCCTCTATTGCCCTGCATTCGAAAAGAGTTAATTCCGTAGGCCCATAACTCAACTGACGGAGTAAACAAGGAGCATTTGTGCGCTGATTTATCCTTGTGGATGTGGAAACAGTTTGTCAAATTACCAAGTCACTACAATACTGGATGATTAGGGAGTCCCGCGGGAAATTGAAAGAGATGAAGCCAGAGCAATGCTAACTCTGCTCTTGTTTTATTCCAGCTACTATGAATTTGTGCAAAGCTCTATACATTCTAATGATTGTATTATGCGCAGTGCAGGTCTGCAGCATATACTGTATGTAGTTCACATAATGGAATTTAATCTCAGTTTTCGAATGCCCAAATTAGGACAAAGTACTGTATTCTATAACAAGGCGATTATTGGTAATTAAGTTACTAATATTTAAGTCTAATTGCAGATTTTCGAACAGTGACGCCATTATATAAATATGTTTATGCAAAATTATTCAACTACTGATTTAAATGTTATAGTGATCATCATAAATAATATTTCTTCTCATGAGCATCACATGAAACAGTGGCTTAAAACTATGCATGCACGTAACTGGCAGGCTCTGCTGGTTTATATAATATATTTATGAGCCATATAGAATTATTAAAACCCGCAAAGGTCATTTACGGGAAAAATTGTTGGCAAAATAATTATTAAAGATAACAGTACATACCGTTACTTACATCGTAGAATACACGAAGACCTGACTTGTAGAAGGATCAGGGTCACATTTGACTGATTTCGAAATGTGACGGTTTGATGTACTCCATTATGGGACTTTTTTCCAAAAATTCGTCTAGCTTGGAGCTGTAAGAATATGTCCCAATGCTACGTTGGGACAGTCAAATCTTTTGTAAAATTTGTTCCTTATAATGTATGATCAAAAGTGAAACTCGGTTTTGTCTTGTCTATTCCGACATTGAAATTACAATTCCGCATTAGAAATAGGAAATTTTTGACGTTTTCCCCATTTAAAATTGCCGAAGGGAGTTCTTGGAACCTTTGATAATTTCTATTTAAGTTTTCTTGTTGTTGTGTAACGCCCAATTTTTAGCGTTGCATACGTACTGCTAAACAAAAGTGATACCATATTAATGAAATAAATGGGTTTGCAACAGTGGTTCACACTGTGATTGGTCCCTTCAAATGGAGTAATACAATCATGGTGAACAATATTATTTTGGACACATTGATTTCATTATTAATACTAGTACTGTTATAATGTTATAATAGTTGAATTCATGGTCTTCCATTGTCATAAAACTTTTAAATTACGGTACCTCAGATTCTAGGTTGGCAATTCCTAATTTGAAAATTTCAAACTTGTGAATTTCAAATTCGAATTTTTGTATACCAGGAACAATAAATAGGGAAAATCTTACACTTTCATTCTAGAGCACACGATATGTTTTCTCTACAGGAAATCGGGATTAATCATCACCTGGAGAGTAGGCTACCCTCCGAGAAGACGAGTGCCGTACTACACACAGCTGAAAACCATGATTAAAGGTCTAACTCAATTATTAGGACCAAAAATGATTGTTCTGCATATCGAATTATTCCCCAGTAAAAATCGGCTTACAATAAAATAATGTTTTGACCTCACATAGTCGAGGAATGTTTTGATAGGGGATATAGTATGAAAATAGTGTCAAATATAGTGTGTGTTACAAAATTCAGCTCACATCCATGTCGGTAAAAATCTCGCGGCTCACATCCACTCTCTCATCATTCCAAGTGTAGCTGTGAGTTACATCCATTGCTGCCAAGCCCATTTCATGGATATTCAGGGGCACCCGATTCTACGCCAAACTTGAAAGCGAAGTCACAAGAACAGACGTAACAAATCTACCGATAAAAATGTGAGCTTCATTCTGAAACATTCGGTTTATACATTTTTTAAACATTTCAGTATTTAGTGCAGTAGTGCATTCAAAAAATATTCTGATGCTGGAATTAAAATTACGCCATATACGCTGAAATAATTGCATTGCGCAGCTGTCACCAACAATTCCGGATCAATAATTACACAAAATATAGTTGCATACTGTCACGCAATTAAACACAAAATTATAAACGATTATCAAGTGCGGCCCTCAACACATATGGGTTTCAAGCGGTTACTAATCAAACTCCCCGATATGTTGACCAGCTCAAGCTCCTCAAACAAATTCATAGTTATCAAATAAACCACAACCGAGTTTAAACCCCATTTTTAAAACTGACACCTCCCTTTAAACCCCGAGGTCTCAATTGACTTTGTTGACAACTCCCCACAAAAGAGAAGGTTGGTGGCATATATAGAAAAGGCAAAGGAAATTAGAAAGGAAACTTTTAATCAAGACCTCCCGCGTTCTAGAAACCATATGAAAAGACTTGAACCCCACCACCTTTCCTTCCTTTTCATTCACGCTTGGGATACACCTCCTATTGGTAGGTTCCTGTGATCACTGGTCTGAGAAAAAGCAAGCTCCAGATCTTTCAGAGCCAATCCTTCGGATTTTGGGAATCATCTCCGGAAGTTATATATACCCACGGTGTTATCCTGGACGTGATTACGGGGTCTTCTCGTCCACAAGTGTGGGGGATATTGTGTGTGCAGGGGGGTGATATTGGAAATTCTGCTCCCCCCCCCCCCCCCCCCCCCCNCCCCTTTATCCGAACCTTCCTTCCTTCCTCCCACCCTCCCCTATACCTACGTTTTAGTGTTGTGATATACCGAGCCAATATCCTCTATTCCTATCAGAACAGCGGCCATAACCTGTACAGATTGGAGAGCCCCAGCTACCAGCAACTTTATAACTTCCTATACCTGCAGCTAAACCGGTTTGTGCCATTTGGTCCGGATAAAAGCCCGGGGATTCTAATTATTTACGTCCCTAAGGTTGACCTCGCCTGCAATATTACCGCATAAATATCCTCCGGAGGCTTAAGATACTTGGGGCTAATCTGGTTCTCAGTTTGGAGGAGAAGACTCTACATGGGTTAGGGTATTGTACTTATCAAAATGTAAGTAATGTTGCTCATAATTTCTGGGAATTATGAGAAATGAGGGGGCTGTATTTCATGCTAAGCAGTGGAACCTGTGGAAAACTTAGCCCTAATCTCACCCATGAACATATTGTTGACCACTAACATCTGGTGGTTCCAGTTAGTCAACCCCCGGTTATCCGCGGTTTGAAAATATTAAATATTGATCAAAATATTAAAACTCGTTGTGGCTATTGTGTTTAAAAACCTATAGTGTATTATGTACGATTCGATTTATCTGCGGGTGTATGGAACCAATACCGCGGATAACCGGGGGCCGACTGTACGTTCATTTTCTATCTTCATCAATCACTTAAAAGTGGTTATTATTATTATTATTATTATTATTATTATTATTATTATTATTATTATTATTATATCTTATTACTGTATTATTATTATCTTATTATACTGTATTATTATTATCTTATTATACTGTATTATTATTATCTTATTATACTGTATTATTATTATTATCTTATTATACTGTATTATTATTATCTTATTACTGTATTATTATTATTATCCTATTACTGTATTATTATTATTATCTTATTACTGTATTATTATTATTATCTTATTACTGTATTATTATTATTATTATCTTATTAACCGAAGCAGTGGTAGCGGAGAGGATACGGTATCCGACTGCTAATCGGGAGGTCCTGGGTTCGAACCCCGGGCGCCGCCGACCCTGACCGTGGTTTGCTGTGGTTTTCCATGGTCCCACCAGGACAATTCCGGGGTCGTGTCCGTAATTATAGGCCACAGCCGCTTCCTTCCTTACCTATCCTTGCCTCAATTCCGATGGAAAGTATAGTAAAAATGGAAAGAGTTCCAGCCAAAAAATGGGAGAAATCCCCCCCCCCCCCGTAATAAAGCCTAATGGGCTGATAATGGGGTATCAATTATTATTATATTATTATTATATTATTATTATATTATTAGTATTATATTATTAGTATTATTATTTATTTATTTATTTATTTACTAGCTGCGGCACCCGGCGTTGCCCGGGAAGAAATGAATGAAGGGAAAACACCTGCCAGTAGCCCCGTCAACTGTCTGTCTTTCTGTGTGTCCGCCCACCAATGCCATCTGTGGTCCTGCTACTCCAACACCTTCAACCTCTCCCGCCTGTATAACGACAACCGTCATTTGCCTGCCATCTGTAGTCAACCCCCAACACCGGTTGGCAGGCGGACAGACAGACAGACTCACAAACGGCTTTATTTATATAGAAGATTTATTTTATTTTTTGTTACCCCGTGATAGGGCTCGAGGCCCTCTTAGGGGGGAAGGGGAAGTTCCCAAGGGAGGGCGTCGTACGATAGCCATTTCTGACATTCTTTAACACCAGGCCTTTTCTCCAGGCCCCGAGCAGAGAAGGGAGTGCAATTCTGCTCCGGAATGTCGAGAGAAAAGCGGAAAAAGACCCGGCCAAGCAGAGGTGACGGGGACGGGATTTGAACCCCGGCCTCCCGTTTGGCTGGCCAGTGGCGTAACCACTAGACCACCCTTTTTATTATTATTATTATTATTATTATTATTATTATTATTATTATTATTATTATTATTATCATCATCATCATCTTGAAGAAACTGTGTGGTAGAGTTCCATAAAGGGTGGCGCTGAGGCGGTAAAAGCACAGACGGCGTGGGAGGGTTGGCGGTATGAAATCACTTTCGCTTTATGGCATATAATAAACTCATTCCCATGATTTAGAACGATCGTGCAATTACTAAAGAAACATTACCGAAGCAGTAAAATCCTTCCATCTCCATTTCAAGTTTTCCTCTTACCATAACACGACGCAGAGACGCGACTAATGGTTGTTCTTAATCAAACTGGGTGCACGTACTCCGTTCCGGAAATACCGTCCAAAATAACCCGTCTTGCATTACGATATCGTTCCCCTCCCTCTTGGTTATTGCTCAGAAGCGTTGCCTTTTCACTTGCTTTCCACACCAGAAAATAAATCATTGGAATATTCCTATGCGGGTACCAGCATTGCACTTGTGGTTGGAGCTGTTCAACTTCTTCATTGTCCCCCCTCCTCCCCCCACTTTTCTCACAGAGTTATCTTCATTCAGGAGTACAAAAGGCGCGTTTCCGATTCCTAATGAGTGCTTTTAATCTGAATTCAAAGTTTTCCAGAGTTGCGTATAATCCCATATTTGCTCAACTCCCGCTTCGTTAATCACTCATACATCCATTCAGCGACAAAATTACTGATGCATATCGCTGCCACTTTTCAAGGAAAATTTCGGGGCTCTGAAAATCTGGGACATTTTTTCTATATCAAAAGACATAAACGATGCTGTGGTTTGGGTGCAGCACTGGTCCATCCTAAAGGATAACGTCCCATTAGTAGGGCTGTGCGATATTTCGATACATCGACTGTCGATACGATATTTTCCTAATATCGAAGTTGCGATTTCCGACTCTTGGCATGTTCGATGTATCGAATATCGCGATTTTTCGATGTCGGTTCGATGTCGGTTCGATGTCGGTTTTCGATATTTTTCAATGTCGGTTTGATGTCGGTTTTCGATTTTTTTCGATGTCGGTTCGAAGTCGGTCTTCGATATTTTTCGATGTCGGTTTTTCGATTTTCGATAAGTTATATCGACTACTATTCGATATTTTTTAAAGGAAGGGTTCAGTGATTTTGCATGTTGAGCTCCAAAAATCAAACACGACTCCCTGATTTGAAATATCCGATCCGTTTTGTTGGCAAATGCACCATAAGAGTAAAATTTCAAGTCAAAGTTGATTTTTTTGAAAATCAGCGCCGAAGACGGCTTCCCTCTAGCCACAAGAGTGGAAGCTTCGATGCAGCGGTCGAAGCTTCCACTCTTGTGGCTAGAGGGAACCCGTGTCCCGTGAAAAGATGAAAAAATGGGCTCCGAGACTAAGCCAATCTCATTGGCCACGGTGGTGGCAGGTTACCGGAATTTCCGCGGGAGGCGCTGGCTGTACGCTTACCGTATCGAATACAGTAGCGGATATGGACTTTCACCTAACGGCATTTGTTTACGCGGCATCAGATTCCAAAACTAATCACACTTTTGGAATCATGGAGTCTTCCTTGATCTCTGAAGCCCAACATGCAAAATCACTGAACCCTTCCTTTAAGTATCGAAAGTAGATATGTAATTTCGGATATCGCACAGCCTTACCCATTAGTACAGTACCCACGTGGCTCAGCATTATACTTGGAAACATGTGAGTGCATACGATACCCTATACAAGAAGGCCAATAGTGTTGACTCCGTTACCTCCCCCCAAATTTAGCCTCCGTGATATCATGATCGATAGGTGCTCTCCGCCCTTCCCATGTCCCTGCAAGTATTCCTCAACCTTTGGGCTCAGAAGGGTGGAAAATCCGGAAGCCGAGAGTGTCCGGAAGTGGCATCTGAAGCTTCTTTCCGTCAATCAGTGCAAGTTGGTCTGCATTTGGTAAGGAAGGCAGCAAAGAGGGGTGGAGAAGGAAGCACGACTCTCAAGGAAAAAAAAGGGGGGGGGGGGGGAAGAAGGTAAGGCATTTTTTTCCTTCATCCTTCCTCTCCCTGTGAGATGCCTTCGGAATTCGAAACTAATCCAATAAGCCGCGCCTACCCAGTTTCGGCTCGAATGCACAGGGAAGCTTCTCCCTTGGCTGCAAGTCAGATCTGAGATGGCATGGCATGTCATCCCGAGACGAGTGGGGATACCTCCAGTAAAAGAGAGATGTGCCTTCAATGGTCTCCAATCGTACGGAAAGGCATGCCACTCCTCCTAGTATCTGCTGAAAACAGACAGAACTACTGTACTTCATTTGACAGATTTGACTCAGATTGAAACGCGATCAAAGTGCTCTTGTGTGGCAACCAATGCGTCCTGACTGCAATGAGCTTCTGGGTGATTGCAACCTGCTGTACAGTACATGCCTCCCATCCCAGCTGAATCGATCGGTGGATGTCATCAAATTATTTTCCAACACCACTCTTTAAAAAAAAAAAATGAGTTTTTTTCAGATTTGTCTATCTGCTCCCAACCCACGGCCCCCAAAAATGCAATTATATGTGCAAATAGTTTGGCACTATTTTGCATAATTATGGCTAATAAAGGTTGCATGCAGTAATCAGGTGGTGCAGGGAGTCCCCAAAAATATTTGAAATTTTCTACCAAACTTTGTTGGCCTATTCTTATACGATTTAGTTCAATTTGGTCCTATTCTAGTATCCGGATTAACCCAAATTAGCGTCCTATATACAGGGTGTTCCAATGTTCGTGGGTAGTTTTTAGTTATCACTAATATCGACTGAAGTACAGCAGTTATTTTTGTGTAGCTACTCGTAGTTGTGCCCCATAGGTGGTCGAATATAGCAGTTTCTATAGAATAAGGCACCTGGATCGGGCGAAAATAGCTACAAAATACTTTTAATAAAGCTGTTATTAAAAGTACTTTGTAGCTATTTTCGCCCATCCTTTTCGTCATTTTAGTTATAGGAAATTTCTATCGAAGCTCTTAGAGTGAAATTTCCTATAACTAAAAGGACTGGATCACTTTTCTTATCACTAATATTGCCGGAAGTGGGTATTTGTTTGTAGCTTGTTGTGCCCATATCAGTTGTCCCATTACTCTCAGGTGGTCGAATATACAGGTGTTTCAACTTTTTTGTCCGAACAGTTATCGGAAAATTGCGCGTAGCTGCTACTTTGTAAGCAGTGACTTGCAAACGGTGATTTTTCGGAGGAACGGGTTCCCTGCGAATCGTAGGTTGAAGTGGCATACGTGCTGCCCGCTGAAAATTGAGGGTCAAGCCTGGAAAAAAGAGGGTCACACATGCCATGGGATGTGTGACCCTCTTTTTCCTAATTCCCAATTCCTCCGACAAATCACCGGTTGCAAGTCACTGCTACAAAGTAGCAGCTACGTGCAATTTTCCGATAACTGTTCGGACAAAAAAGTTGAAACACCCTGTATAGCAGTTGCTACAAATAGGGCAACTTGATTAGAGGGGCACAACAAGCAACAAAAAATAACCACTTCGGGCAATATTAGTGATAAGAAAAGTGACTCACGAACTTGGAACACCCTGTATACAGGGTGTCTCATCTTTTTTGTCCTAACAGTTATCGGAAAATTGCGCATAGCTGCTACTTTTTAAGCAGTGACTTGCAACCGGTGATTTGTCGGAGGAATGGGGAATGTGGAAAAAGAGGGTCACACATGCCATGGGATGTATGACCCTCTTTTTTCCAGACTTGACCCTCAATTTTCAGCGGGCCACTTCAACCTACGATGCGCAGGGAATATTCCCCGTTCCTCCGAAAAATCACCGTTTGCAAGTCACTGCTTACAAAGTAGCAGCTACGCGCAATTTTCCGATAACTGTTAGGACAAAAAAAGATGAGACACCGTGTATTTGTAACACCTCGTAGCAGTTGACATCAGGTCATCCCTCCTGAACCCGCAAGGTCACGGTCGTGGTCCAATAATACAAGTTCGGGACAACCCATTTATTGCGACCAGACTGCAGCCAGTCCGTCTCACGACTGACTCAGACAGGTCCACAACCAGCAAACGCCCCTGTCCTCTATGGAGGATCATTATATCAGTTTTTTTTAAAAAATACCCCGTGATAGGACCCGAGGCCCTCTTAGGGGGGAGGGGGAAGTTCCCAATGGAGGGCGCTGTGCGGTAGTCATTCCTGACATTCTTTAAACACCAGGCCTTTTCTCCTGTCCCTGGGCAGAGTAGGGAGTGCAATTCTGCCCCGGCATGTCGGGTGAAAAGCGGAAAAAGATGACCCGGCCAAGCAGAGGTGACGGGGACGGGATTTGAACCCCGGCCTCCCGGTTGGCTTGCCAGTGGCGTAACCACTAGACCACAATGCCTCCCTCATTATATCAGTTTATTTTCTCATTGAAGTATTTAAATAGGACCCTAACATGATTTATTTGTCGCATGCTTTCCACTAGTCTGATTATGTGACTAACAAGTCAAGTAACAAGCTTCCACTCTACTGCAACGATTTTTGAGCCAATCCTTATTGAAACCACTACACCTAAGAGATCCTCCACGTATACGCCCTCATCTTTTTCTATCGCCCCCCTCCCAGTTTCCGGATCCGTTTCCCACTCGGTCCTGTCTATTTTCTCTAGAGACGGAGGACATCCCGAATGGACCTCCCACCCACCCTCCCCCCACAGCACAGGGGTCCTTGTCACAGGCAGGTGACAGGCAGCAGTGGTCTGTCAGCCGCACCAGTCCACTTTGGACTCGGGGACTTTAACTCTGGCAGTTGTGTCCGTGCCAGCAACTGCCAGCAGCCACTTTTCAGGGGATGGCGGGGAGGGAGTAGGGGAATGGAGGGGTCGATTCTGGAAGTCAGGCAATTCTACACCCTCCACCAGGACCCACCCCCTACCGCCATCCCTCACTTCCACCGTCACATTCGCTCGGTTGCATCCATGTGAGTGTATATTGTCCTAATTTGATTTCACATCCTGCTAACTACACTGTATAGTCCTATTCGAGCTTTCTGGCACTATTTTGCACCGGGGAAATAAAGTTGTACGTCCCCAAATGGATATAAATATTTCATTCTTTTGTTGTTGAAGTGCGCACGTTAAATTGGACAAAGGGACAGAGGCAACTGCACCGGATAATGTCATTGTATCCATAGGGTGTGTAAATGTTTAATTGGTGTTAGCAACCGTCATTTGTTTGAGAGGGTTGACACTTGGCACCTCCAGGTGCGGTGCTGTGTGCTATCAAATTCCTCGGCTATAAAACTCAATCAATTGCCTGAATGTTTGCGCGTTAGGTGTTTCATCATAAATTATTCTCATTTACTGGAGGCTACTGCTGCCATTAATGAGCTATCATCAGGAAGAACGTTGTATCATACGTTCGTGAAACTGATCAATCACCGTCGTAAAATGTTACCAAACGACCTTTCCTGTACGTGCAATAAAATGCTGCTTTTCATGCAATGCAATATGCATGACAAAAAGATAATCAACCCATTTTGAATACATAAGCCTACGTTTGTTACCATCCACGTTACAACCTGGAATTAATCAAGATGCTGCCTTTCGCAAAGGTATAGGAGGAGGGGGAGCAGAAATCCGTACGTAATAGACCCAATATTTTATCACTTTAAGGAAAATCCTAGTCGGATTACAGTAGATGGACCTCATTAATCTTGGCATGTCTCGGTAGATTTCCATTGAAAATTACTATCCCTGCCATCCACAGGGGCACCAGGAAATTTCTTACAGTTAGAAACAATGGCGAGTGATTTTTCCCACAAAATGCGCTATTTTTAAAACCCATCACTAGGTCTGCATAATCTGCATGTTACGTATTACCTTAACTGTGGAAACAATTAAAGACAGAAACTATTTTGCCGCATTGTAGCAATTTTTTTGCACTTAGCTGCTTCGTTCAGTATGAAACATATGAGGTTCAATTTTACAGCCAAGCAGTGGTACAGACCTACACTTATAAGTAATCAATCATTAATTTCTTCTCGAGAACTTCCAATAACAACCTCCACTCTGAAAGTAGTTCTGTAATATCTTGCCTTCTGGCTATATTTTGCCCCCCCCCCCCCACCCCCTCCCCACAAGAAGCCCTGCAGCAGCCGTTCTGGTTTCCCTGAAGCATATCCTGAGGCCAATTTAGCCCTTATTTCCCGAACCCCCACAAAATCCCGAAACCAATTCCAAGCTCGCTCAATCACACCTTCCACTTTGTAGCCTTAATCCAGCTCGACCGGACTTGACCCGACCTTAATTTCAATACAAACCCTTATTCCTTTTTCTCTACTCACTGCAGGCAGCCTGGGGGGCGTGGAAGAAGGGAGGTCGACCACCCCCTAGAAACACATGGGCCTTGACACGCACATAAATCTTCCTCCCCCAGTGATCTTCTTTAGGTCTGCTTTCGGGCCGACCAGGGACAACTTGATGTGACGTCCTGAAAATGGGGTCTCCCTACTTGATAGATAGCCTGGATCCTGGAGGTAGTGCACAAATTGACCACTTGGCTCAAAATTACACTGCACCGGAGGAGAATTAACACGGACTGAAAATCGGGCCAAGACTGGGTCAGCTTAACCCAACTCACACTCTCACAGCCAGGTAGTCTAATGACCCCCATTGTTGATAAAGGAAGGTGGAATGCGACTATACATTTTTTTAAATCATGATGGTCATAATATGAAGAGGTTATTATTTGGTCTTAGAAATGCTCTACCTTGTCGTGGTGCTCCCCGTTGGTGCTCCCGTAACCTCAATAGATTTGCCGGCGGTAGCTTCGACTACTGGCAGGGCCACCCAAGTCGGATAGGTCTTTGGGATATGAGACAGACGAGCGCAGTGGCGCGAATAACCAAAATTCGCTCGCGTCTTGAGGGGATTCGCCGATACGTGAATGCCTGTCAGAAGCGAATTCGCTGAAAGCTGAAATTCGCTCGTTTTTGTATTTTAGTCGCGTACAGGTATATATTTATTTTATTTAATTATATATATTTTACCCCGTGATACAGCTGTAAGCCGTTATAGGGGGGGGGGGGGTATACCACCATCAGTTTTCTAGTGTTTTGCAACTTTTTCTTCATTCTCTGGTGCAAGGAAACAGGGACATTGGGAAATGATAGGGATTGTTGGGGAGGGGACACTTGTGCAGGTGCAATGTCTTAAACCTTTGGGCCATGTGCAGTCCCCCATGAGGTTAGGTTGCCAGACACCTCCACCGGTATATATGACCGGTATACGCGTATATGAACGCTACCAGCCTTTTTTTCTCTTCGTTTCTGTCTCCAGCTGTCCCACCTTTGCATCTTCTACTGCCAGATATCAATAGTTGCTTTGGCTTCTACTAAATAAACCAAACCAAACCTTCGAAATGGTCAGTGGCCCTCCTGCTGTAAATCCTGCTGTTACCGCTGTAAATACCATCCTAGGAATAGAACTACCACTCGAATTATTGTAACTCGTAACAAATTGGCCTTACCTATGGCATACGAAATATATAGTAGTGAGAGTGGTCACCCCCAACTCTCCCACTGTAAATCCGGGTTGAGACTGGTTACCGCTGCATCATGGCTTGGGCCTAACTCCCCGAATAATTTTAATCCCCCATGATTGCTGTGCTGTGTGTAAAGCTCCCCCACAGTTCCTCCCACCCACCCCCCAGCTTCTGAGGTACACGTACTTTTGGATAATTGTTTACTCCGGGCAGACAGGCAGTTTCCACCCCAAAGTAGGTGCACTCGCTTGGATGCAATTGGTTTACGCGGGAATTTATAATGCGGGTAGGTAGAGACCAAGTGGAATTCCTCAAAGTGTGTTATTCTCGTGGGATTACCTTTCATGTCGCGAAATCAGTTCGGAGCAATTGCGTATTCAAGGTGGCATTAGAATGATGTGCAGGTAGAGCTGGAATTATGTGCGGGTCATTCCACTTCAGGTGAGGTTTGCGCATCCGATTTGAAAGTTGGTATGCCCTGGAGGTTTATACGACCATGTAGATTGTGTTTTGTCAAATATGTGGAGGTTATTGAGTTTCCAGAGTGCAGTCATTGGCTGGAGACTATTCCTGTCTGCTAAACATGATGTGGGTGTTTCCAGTTCAAGAGAATGGGCTGTTGACACTAGCAACCAGTTTTTTAAACAACTAGTTGCTAGAATAAAATTACCTTGAACTAGGGAATAGAGCAGTGCACAACCGGGTATTAAAAATTATTTTGAGCGAATGTTGTAATGGGACATTTCTAATTCCTTCTAAGCTGCACACTGCACAGTCTAATATTACTTTCCAGTTCGGCTCATTCGCTGCTCCTATCACTCAAAATAAAAGATCATTATTTTATGACCTTAATATTTACAGACTTTATCCAATAATGATGGACTCTTGATTGATTTGGAGGCGGAGTTCATTGTCTGAGAACAGAGATGGTTTATATGCATGTTACAATTTTATTGCCTTATATACCTATGCACAATCTGAAGTCAATGGAGATACCATTTTTCAGGCCTATATAACTGAAATTCTCCATATCAAAATAAACATTCTTTGTGTGTTCGTAAATGTTGTTTTGGCAGAAGAGTAATCATGAATCCTACGATATTGAGCATTTAGTGTGTTCCAATTGAATATGAATTTTTCGTACCACTCTACGGAATATGAGTAGCAATAACTTTATGAAATATGTACATAGAGAGAGAGAGTACAACACGTCAATTCGGAGACATTAATGAAAGCATTTTTTAAACAACGCGAACGGTTTGACCAGTTGTCAGCACCTGTGACGTCATTCTGTCACAACAAACAATGCAAAAACCACTCAAATTACATGTTGTCAATTACATGTTGAGTGGTTTTTGCAGTTTAAGTTGCATAGTAAGTATCAAAATCGCGATGGACATTTCAACACTGGAACACACTTTATACTCACATACACACTGGAAGTGATTAGCAAGGATTCACATGTGCGTTATCGTTGGAGTATTGCTTACGTTCACAGTTTTACTTCCTGAAAATGACTTCCTGGCGACTCCTGAGCATTGTATTGTGACGTGTCACCTGCCCTGGCAACAGGCACTTGAGTAGGTTGATGCTTGAATGTTGATGCCAATCCACTTCCCCCTGCTTCTTGCTGCTCTTTATCTTTATCTTGGGTTTCAAGTAGAGATGACTCGCTACTAGCGCCTCCAAGATGAAGCTGTAAAAGGTCACAATATGCAGTATTTTGGTGTAATGACTACATGGCAAAGGATGTGGTTTTCACCAATATTTGAAACAACTGAAATAATTATGTTGTTTTTACCTATACGGCTGGCCTACATACGAGACTAGGAGTGTTGTTAGTCTATAGGAGTTCACGTGAATAAGTCACGACTAGAGACGCAGATTATACTTTGTCACAAGCTTCCGGAAGCCTTTGCAATAACATATGATAATTTATACCCGCAAAATTAACGGGACTCTTATGTGCACCGACGACATGAATATTTATCAATGTGTTTCCTTGAAATATATGTTCAAACGTGAGTACAATATAACTTGGAGCTTTTATATGTTATGGCCAGCCCAAATTTTAAAATGAGGTCAAAAAATATCGAAAGGACTGTACACAGGGACAAGTTGCAGGTTTTTTGTGCAGGACGAAAGTTTAGTGTCTGCGATCAAGGCACCAATAAAACTATACTTGGTTTCAAATGCCATGTTTCCGCCTGGAATGTGACAGTATTTTGACTTTTACGCTCATCTACAGGGTAAGGTGCAACTAACGGAAAAATATTTTGTTAGTACAGTACAGTAGTTGTAAAAAGTTCGTTTCTTGTCTCGTCCTTTTTGTTGCAGCCTATAGGCCCAATTTATTTGAAGAGAAATTGAACAGCCCTACATTTCTCCTTCAAAATGTAATATTGCACTAATTTTATCACTCGACTCATATTCAACAAGGCGGTGATTAATTTGGAACATCGTTTGCTACACATAAGTAAGACCTCTTGTTCTTAGGTACTTCAACATATATACAAGATAAGTCGTAAACAATGCAGCCCACATATTTGGCTGAAGATCACGAACGACGGCGGAGATTAGTTTGAAAACTATGTCAAACTACTTGAGAGAACTACAGGGTCGTACCATGAGGCATTTGACCCGTCCACTTTACGTGCCAGGTAGCGGAAACTTTCGCTTCAAAAAAAAACACGCAACGCAATTGTGTTAAAGTAGTTTTGCAAAACACGGATCATATGAATACCCTTTTTTTAAAAAATAAGAGCTTGCTTTACCTACCCAAGGTAGAACAAATCATGCGACAACATTGTTAGGCCTACCTTAAAGTCAATCTTGTAGGCGCAAAGTGCTGTTTCGATGAGGTATAAAAAGCCGTTAACAGCAGAAATGGATGACATGGCAATTGCACGTTTTTTGTAGATATCATCAGGCTCATTATTCCAGTTATTAAGGATGATGGCTGCAGATGCCCAGTGCAGAATTACCCCCAAAAAGTTGCCAAATAAGTCCTGTGGGGAAAAGCATAATATTGACCTTAGTTTGTGTATCCAAACTCACTGCAGGTGTCTCTCGAAACGTGGTGACTTCAAGTATGCATTTAAAACAATTTAAATAAATTAATCATAAATATAAAATAAATTAAAATAAATAATGTAAGTGATACAGGGGAAAATCTACCATCCATATCCCATATGACTATGACTATCTGAGCAACAAATGCACACCTACACCTCATCTTTTAAAACTTGATGGTTTTCAAGTGCAACAGTACGTACCTGCCCAAAAACATATTTATCATTTGATTAAATAACTTATACCAACAGATTGTGTGTTAACAGATTTCCTTCAATCTTGATACACAATCACAGGATTGTGCATTGTTGAATCCGTACTACATGCAGCACTTGGCAAACACAAACTTTAAACATCTAATCAGTATCGTAATGTCATGTTACTTACGGTGGCAGTGTGGTGGAACTTTTTTTCCCCCATAAAGTAAGAAATGCATAGTCCTCCACTGAATATGATGAAAGCTCCAAATGTAACAAGGCAGAGAACGTATCCATCGTTAATTTTAAGTTCTTTAGTGATATGAAGAAAATCCTCCGATCCTCCTAGTCTGTAGATTAAAATGCAGGCTAAGCCAAGTATCTGTAACAAAAATATTTGCAGTACTACATTACCCTCAAGCTTGAATATTACAGTGTTTGGAACGCTAAACTTACGGTTTGCAGCAGTTTCAAAACACTTTTTGCGTGACTTAAGAATACATCTTCTGAGTAGTTAGGGTAGCACTTCATCTTGAACACTGTTCAGCAGTGAGACCAAGATTATATGTTTCGTAATGGTGTTGAACCGGTGCTGTTATCGGCTGGCCCCCACGCAGATGCCGATTTCATCCTATCGGGATAGACGCACATATTTTGTCACTGTCAAGGATTCTTATCATATTATCATCCTCTAAGTAACTACCTTCGGAATGATATCACCGGAGGTGATCTTAAGTGGATTTCAAATCTGTCATAACACCGGACACAATTTCGAAAAACTAACTCGATTTTTTGGAATAAAATTACAGGTAGATGAAAATTCTAGGCGGACTGTATGTCTTTCAAACTATTGTTACGGGAGGGAAATGGGGCAAGGTCATGAAATCCACTAGATAGATGCAGGCTCTCACGTATCCGTCAAGCTTATACGATAATTCTTCAGATTGGAAAGTCGGTCTTGGCCATCTTCATACCTTGACACCTCAAAATCTTCCTGAATTTGATCTAATGTGAGCAGTTGACAAAATATTGCAGTTCCGAACGACACGACGTCATACTGTACTGTATGGAACACTTTGTGACTGCATCTCCCCCACAATTTTGTAATACATTTTGACAAATCATCTAGCGAGGACAAGCTTGAATCCAAAAACGTAGAAAAGAGTGTGGAAAGTTGCCAAAGAACGAGTGGTCCGTATATTTGTTTTTTAAAAATACGCTTCCGGTGGCCTCTGGGGAGCGATTTCCNCCCCCCCCCCCCTCAGTCCTCTACCGTACAAAAGGCTCGTAACCATATTCTATGTCAGTATGAGTGAAATACGATACGGACTCTGCTATCAATTCAAACAGATGCAATTTCCCGGATGGGATAGTCTGCCATGTTTTTTGTTGTTTTTTTTGCTTTAGACCAAATGAAGTTCCAGGGGATGGGTGGTAGAGAGCAATTAAAGTAACAAGTACAATTGGGTGGGGGTAAATGAGTAAGATCGGCATCTAGGCTTTTCCACTTTCCCTCACTGCAAAGTTTAAAGGGAGTTAGTAATGATTTGCCCAAAGACTGTCCTCTAACGCATGGAGATCTAATTAAAACTTTTGTTCCAAAGCTGATTACGTTCCACTAAAGTCAGTTTCAGAGTTCATTTAACGGACGAAAACAGCCGTTTATAATAAAATTAACACGAGTTCGCCCCCTACTACCCACACCCCCCTCTTTCCGACGCATTCCTTGAGGAATTGGCCAAAATGGCGGCCGGAAAGGACTACAGGAGGGGGGGGGGGGGTGGAGAAGAAATGGTATACGATTCTCTCCTTAATTGCCACATAGAAAAAAAGGGGTCCGTCTTCCTTCTCTACACATCTTCAGAGCAGAATCCATTAGCTTGATTTAGAGCAACATCTGACGTTTTTCATGTCTCGACTCCCACTTTTTCCAGCTTGTTCCTGCTTTATTTCTCCAGGGCCTAATGCACTGGAATAAAACCTCTTTTTTTCCCCTTTCCTCCCACCCAAGCCCCCCCATTCCCCCTAGTTGGTCCCCCCTTCCCTTTTCTCACTGGGGACTCACATTTCGGATCTACAGAGCCCCGTGTTATGTCAAAAAACCGCACGAATCTCTAAGGACGTCATGTCTCTAGACTGGTAATGAAGCTACCTGAGAAAGTTCAGGGGGTCCATTATGGACCCAAAGTTGTCTCTCTAACATCGAACTGTCAGCAAGTTTCAACTCTCAAACCCTCAGACTTGAGCACACACACACACACACACGCTGGAGCTAGAAACCTTCCCCAGCCCCACTCTCTCCAAAAGAGAGAAAAACTTTATCTTCAGCTATAACGATGATTGGGAGTCACCTCGGGGAAACTGGGGGTTCTCGAAATTGCTACCATTGATCGCTCCCTTGTTTTATGGGAATTGAATCGGCGTGAAAAAATAAAATCCGGTATTAACCAACGACAATGTCGTCTCTTGTCACCAGATGTGATGCGGCATCAATAGGAAAGATTGTGAGACCTTGCAATTAGAGTATGAGAATGGGCCCCATCATTGCATAAGTTGGTGGAAGCTTTGAAACTATGTAAGCATCAAGAAGTCCAAATATTGTTTCTTGCAGGAGTTTCATCGAGGAGAATATTACACTGGTTATAACGTAGGCAGCCAGCAGGAGTAACGTAATCAAAGTTATGTCATAACTAGCTGCGGCACACGGCGTGCCATCTGTGGTCCTCCTACTCAAACACCTTCAACCTCTCCCGCCTGTATAACGGCAACCATCATTGGCCTGCCATCTGTAGTGAACCCCCAACACCGCCATCCTCTCCCGGCCTGGGGGTGGAGCACAGATGGCAGGCAAATTACGGTTGGCAGGTGGGACAGACAGACAGACTCACAAACGGCTTTATTTATATAGATATATGCACTATGTGACGCATCGGTTGTCATTAGCAATATTTGCAATAAGCTTCTTATTAGTAAACAATTACTTCACCCAATTACTTCCTAATATTGGTTAATAATATTATATCGAATCAAGGAGTAAGTGTACTGTACACCTGAATAAGAACACTATTTATGATTACACGTAATTGCTCATTTTTCGCAGCCTACCGTATTGTAGATTCTACTTGCAAAAAGTAACGGTGGAATTTCCGTCCCACTGCTTGTTGCTGCTAACTTAGCAGTACCAGTGTTGGCAATGGTAGACTTACTGCCAAGTTAGCAGTAATTAGCAGTGGGACGCAAATTCCATCCAGTGTCTATTCCATTAAAATAGCAGCACCTAATATTCATCAGCTCCACTAGCTTTTTTTTTTTGCATTACCCCACGGGGGGAGCTACCTACTCCTTAGCGGGGTGGATTACCACCATTGGGATTTATTGGAGCGAATTAAGAAGATCTTATTTGTTACTCCAAGGGTATGTAGGAGGGGATGTGCAAAGTGCATGTGCAATGTCTGTAACGGTCATTTTGTGTGCTCCCCCGGGTGACTTAGTCTGTCGGAAATTGCCACCCGAAATGAAGCCAGAGATGGCCCAACTCTGCACGGATAAAGGTGGGAACCCCGGGTGGGGATCGAACCCGGGACCTTAATATCCGTGGGCGCGAGCGTTACCGCTGCGCCACTTCCCCTCCCCAACTAGCTTAAAAATAGTAAATTCAGTTGAAAAAATTCCTTACATTATAAACATCTTCATAACATCAATTCTAACTCTTACTTCTTTACAAAAAAAATTCCTATCAGAGAAACTATTGGTATATTCTCACTGGAATCACAATACTGAGAAATTGGCAACAGTACAAGAATACCTATATTTTCAATGAAGCCTTTTGAGTCGATACAAATTACAGTAGATGCTATAGACTGCATTCTTCCACTCAGCTTTTTCTATTTCATTTTTTTCACATTTTTTTTTATATTCCTTTTTCTTCAGTCTAGACATATTGCCGAAGAAGCGAGATATCAAATATTTGCTCCCTCGCTGATCTTAGAGAGCGTAGACGTAGAAAAAGAACAAAGCGTCACAGAAATCATCCAGTCGGGCAATAACAGGTCCCAAAGGGGCCAGGAAGCAACGCAATTTCAATTAATAGAGTGCCATTGCTGCCTGTATCCAATCTAGCGTCACTAGGTTATGACCCCACCAAACAGCAATTTGGCTCGCATTTGCAGCTGGGAACTCTTTGAAGCGAAGGAGTTATTAAATGGGCAGGTGCGTTGAAAGTCATATCCGATGTTAAGTTCATACGTCCACACAGAAGCAGTATTAAAAGCCATACCTCGCTACTCTTCATTACGATCATAAATAGCTTTACAACCCCTTTTAATTATCTGAAGGGGCTATTGACCTCTGGGTCCTTTTTTGACCCAGGAGGTTTTCCAAGAATGGCTAGTGAATGACACAGGCCCGCCCACACGCCATTTCATCTGGTGGAAGACTAACGTCAATGCTGCACGAGATGGCAGTTTTTTTCCCCGGGACATCTCCACACGCATTAAGGTGACTGTCACTCCTGATTAAGAGTATGTTAATTGGCATTTTTGCCAGAGAGAGAAAAGCAGACTCGAGCCAATTAAACGGAGGCAAAACAGCTCTTATTCGCAATAACATCATTAATAGGCCTACGCATAATCTAGTTTTAAACCCTCATGGATTACACTGTACTGTAATAATCCCGAACCTCTTTAAAAATAGCACAAAAATAATTGACAATCCGTCGTTTTATATAAGTAGCATATATTGTTGCTATAATTGGATTAGCAAGTTTATTGAGTTAGATGGTAACATGATCCTTCATGTATAAAAGATAAATCGGCTGAAACACATTAGTATGGAAACGTGTCGAAAATATATGTCACATCGATAATCAATATGCCAAATGAAGTGGATAACGAAGCGAGTTTTTCCTCACGGCAAGCACTCTGATCCCCAAATCGTAAAATTTAATACTTTACTGGAATCAACTGTGGCTTCTCTAGGTGCTTCATCTACTGCTCAAATAAAATTACTGGCCGCACTTCCAGCAATTTTTAATCAAATATTATGTATTATGCCTATGTCACAGGAACATATATAGGGTGTTTGTTACTAGTCCATAAGCCAACGGCCGTCCGTGTATTCCTTGAGCCAAAAGAAGTCGAAAATGTAGGGGGAAGAAATGTCCAGAGAGCAACCGTTAACATGACCTTGACCTGAAACTGCCAAAGGAGCAGGATATGAGGGTGAAAATTGCGACTGTAGGGATTCGCAAGGTCACCTCTTTCACAGAAGTGATTATCACCGCTCATATCCTGCCAACACTTCGGCAACCACCAATGTTTCTGGTCTTCTACCTCGTTAACGGTTAGTCCCTCGACATTTCTCCCCCCTATATTTTCGACTTGTTTTTGGCCCATACGTTGACGGCCGTTGGCTGGACTAGTTAGAAACACCCTATAGAACCAGTCAAAGTGACATGCAGTACTTACTCCGTATAGGGAGGATCGCCTGTGTGTCGTTGCAGTACAGTACCAACTAACATGGGAACCTTTGTGTACCTCGTTTAATATTTCACCAGTGGCATTTTATTTACACCGCCAGACTCGTATACAATAAGCAGGAAAAGTTACTTTACAATCCTCTCTAGTGTAACGTACAGTACTATTAAAGGAGTCATATTTTTGTGGATTTCATCTTTCATGACGTATCCAGAAAGCCTCGCCACAATGAACTGCAATAAATGAATAACCTAAGCGACTGGCAAAACAAACCATGCTGTATTCCCAAGCTTACGTTTTTATTTCCATGCTTAACGCTACAACAAGTTTTGGTTATAAATTCTTCATTTAGAAAACATCCATAAGCCAGGCTTGTTAGTTCACAAGTTTTTGGCATAAATTTAATAACTAATTGGAGCAGACTATCATAATCGAGTTTTCTACTCTTTATGAGAAGCCAATAACTGGAGTTAACGCAGGCGGTAGATTTAATGCCGTTATAAAGCTTTGAGCACATGAACATTCGGGAGCCCGTTGTCGTCAAAAGACTAGCTCAGTACTATACTTATAGCGTTACACAGTAATTTGAAATACAGCACAAAATATATCGCTAGTTACAAGCACAATCTACCATCACGTTGATTGGATTAACACAGCACGTTTAAATTGTTAAATAAAATATTAATTTATATTACATTAGTTTTTACAAAACCCAACTCCAGTGTATTTATTGAATGGTACTTGTCAAAAAAAGTAAGAAGGAACTTCCCCCTAAAAAGCGAAATTACAATATCGTTATTTACTGAATTTCGTTGTAAGCATAACTGTACGTTGTAGCGCCTGAGGCACATGCCCACATTTCCCCTTTGTCAGCTCAGAAAAATAATTGAAAAACCTTCAAGTGCGAATGCGGGTGTGTTATTTTTTTCGCTTTTAAGGGAACAAGAGATAATTCCAGGTATGTTTACAGAAAGCCCTTTGTTCCTCCTTGACTCATGTCTGTTGTGCGCACAGTATATACAGTGTAAATAAGTGTAGCTTTTTCATTACAAATATTGTGCTACATGTTATATATTTGCAAATATGTTCCTCTCGCGAGCTTCATACAACAGCGGTATAAGTCTTCCGACAAACTTCGGATTAGTGTAGATCTTCTTGAACTCTTCTTTGCGTTTCAAAGACTCGACGTTGTCCTCCGTCAACGTTGACAAGTCCGGTATATTGGCAGCGTCCATAGTAATCATCGGCAGCACAAGGCATCCAAATATAAAACCAAAGAGGTAATGTTCATTATATTCTTTCAGCAGGCACTGCAGAGTAAATTTAGACGAATCCACATCAGCGTCGTTCAGGTACGACACAAACGCATCATGGTACGCTTCGAACAGGTCATCCAAGTGCTCTCTCCGCACCTCAGCAGTGGTGCTGGTGCAGAACAGATACGCTAGGTCAAGGGTACGTGACCCCGCACGTGATATCTGATAATCCACCATCTTAACCTCCTGTGCTTTTCCTTCCTGATCGCACTTGAACAACATGTTGTTCACCCAGCAGTCACCGTGGCAAACGACAGCGAACCCGTCATTGACCTTTTCGACCTGTTCGCGACATGCCTGCACAACGCCATAAGGTTTCTTGAGCAGTTTCTTCATCCCCTCAGCCACGTCGCCAAAATAACCCATCGCCTTCACCACCTCCATAGTGGCCGCAAAATGCTGGTTCATATACATCACCTCCTTGTTCTTATCCGGATCGGTCATCCTCTCCTTCAAGAACGGAAACTTATCCAACAGCATCGACTTATTCCCTTTTGCAAACAAATAAGACATGGCGTGGAATCGGGCCAATTCGACCACCACCAGTTTGCAATGGTCGTAATCCAAACCCTGTATCCGGTCCGCCATTTTGAATCCAGATCGCTTCAGATTCTCCATCAATATGAAATCATTCTTTCCATCTGACATTCCATAATAGAACTTGGGATAAGCGGAAAAGGCGCCCATTTTGACTCCACGGTCCGCCTGAAACTTGGCTAAAGAGGGCAGCACATCTTGATAAATATTTAGCTCCTTGACAAAGGCTTGCAAATGATCCAGCATTGCCTGACGAAACGGATTGTTGGGGATGCACTTGGCCATGATGGAGTAAGAGGTGGATTTGCCGGATTTACGGGCTTCTATCTCTACAGCATACAGGAAGGCCAGGTAGTTGTCGCCGACGTTGGAGCCTGGTGTTACTTCAACCTTGGTTATCTGGCGACAGAAAATGTTGCATTATAAAAGAAGCTGGTGCATATTTTAAATTTGCGAAATTATACCCTGGGTAGTTCAACTTGAGTCGCTTTAATGTAAAGAAAGGTATGCAACAATCAAATGGCATGTAACATGTAGTTGAAGCCCGCACCCAATTATTGCTCAGAACATGTGGCTGAGATGCGCCTAAATTGCTAATTGTGCCTCTAATCTAAGCAGTGACCAAAGGATGACTTTCCTGCACCCCAACCTATCTATTATGAAAGTGATGTTTAAAAGAATAACTTCAATATTTATGCCTTAATCCCAATGAAGCCGCCAAAAAACACAATTGGGCCAGGAAACCGATGCATATTTTAATCATCGTGGCACCAGGTTATTAGTTAATGCGTTTAATTGCTGATGCCTAAATCCCATAGGAAAAAGTAAAATATTAACGATCCTACTACACTACATAGTACGGGTCATTAAAAATACAAGTGTTACATCACTCCCAGCACGCGACTTCCTCACGAAAAGCAAGGTCATTGCACACTATACATGGTTGCCAAATAAGTAATTACCAGTGACAGCTGGAACCCCATGTTCTTCTAAATATTCTCGCCTAAGAAAAGTTTCCATGCACACTATTACACTTCACAAAGCGATGCTCCTAATAATAATCATAATCATAATCATAATAGTAATAATATGGACACTTTGTATAGTTTTTTTTTTAAATTATGGAATTGTTAGCTGAAGACACTA
>JYFJ02005235.1:0-26221 GCA_000934665.2 Catajapyx aquilonaris
AGAGCGCGTCCAACACCCGCATGTGACGTCACGGCGGGAGAGCGGTGATGCGCATTCGGACGCGCCAGTTGAGCCCAGGTAGGGTTAAGGAATACGCCGGTTGGGAGGCTTCAACGTGGCGGCCGATCGAGCGGCACAAATTATTAGAGCAAATATTTTAGCACTAAAATATGGGGAGAGTAATGGAAAACTTTTATAATATGAGTGCCTGTTGTAAGTTCGGTGAATGGCTAGATTTTTCAAATTGATCGGGTGTGCATGCCTGGTTTCTGACGTAATCGTAATGCTGCCATCTGTTGATCGAGTACTGTAACGTTCGATTTACAATTACAGTAGCAATTACTTTTTTTTCTTCTTCATTATTTATTAAAGAATGTTATAGCGTACTTATAGCAGTAATTACACTGTCAAAAACTTACTTGTTGTCCAATGATGAGGAAGCAAGTTACAATATTGCCATTATATTGAAAGCTTCCTTATTATTTACTGGGACGACAGTGGGTACAGTGTACTTGTCTCTTGTTTAGGGAGCGGATAAATTGGGCTGTAATATCAGGAGTAAATGACATTTATTACACAGCTTTAGAAGAAAGTCGAGCAGCATTGCTGCTGACAGTAAATATGCGAGTGTTTGAGAAATGCTCTAATTATTGCTGGGTCGTTTAAAAAAAAAAAAAAAGTTTGGAGCTAAAAATAATAAAAAAATTAACCACATCCGACACGTGTGCCCTTCATTGCACGATAACCTACATTTTAATGTGGCGATAAGTGTTGCTCCTTGTTATTGCAGCATATCGCAAGGGAATGAAAATGGGCATGACGAGTTGCGGACCAGCATATTATTATTCCCAGGAATCATCTGAAACTCTTAACAGTGCTCTGCTTGGTCCTTAACAGTGCTTGGCTTAACATGCCACAAAGAGAAGCAACGTAGTACCATATCCGTCACGCAGATAGCTATCGGACAGACAGAGGCACAGACTCGAGCCAATTATATCAAAATTTTCATCACCACAGTATGAATCATCCTTTTGTGCAATTTTTGTCTTTTCATTTGGGGTGTCGCACACGTCATTCAATTTTCCCATTATGTCCCCTCGTCTTTGTGACTCACAATAAAAATCACAGCATGATGCAAAATCGCGTCCCCTTTTTGCACACCATTACGAATCAATATCGGTCAGCAACAAGCTGGGCAGCTGCTGCCTCCAATATAAATGTTAACGTCTCTATCTGAACCGTTAGTCCTTACCTGTCAGTCATATAGATACAGTGTGTGTCATATTGATAAGAGTTTACCGGTACCTACAGGGACTTTGGCCGTCACAAGTGGGCGTGGGTGATGCTGGTGTTGGTTTGGTGTGGTGGTCGGTGGGGGGGTTGACTTTAAAAACAGGCGTTAAAGGCCATGACAACATCACAACATCCGCGAGTTGGCTTCAGGCCACCAACAAGTGTGTGTGTAGTACGTGTGAAGAAGCAATGAGACACGAGGGGAACATATCGATCTCATCACGTTAGAGATTTATCCTGTGGGAAGAAGAAGAAAAAAAAAGAGCCGGCATATTTATTTCGTTCCGTTTTCCCTCCAGAATTTCGTTGGACCAATAGGAAGACAGGGTGAGTCTCACGCATGTATAGTATAAAAGGAGCTATTGTGTGCCTGAGTCGCTCCCAGTCTGCAGACTGGTTTCAGTGGCGTTTGTTTTGGTTTGGGGAGAGTCCCAGGAAAAAAAACATGAACGCCGAACAGAAGGTAAATAGTTAGATTAACCCAGGATTAAACCCAGGAACATATAATCATGATCATGGTTGCAAATTTTACGCAATTTTAGCATCTGTATAGGCTACTCAACAGGAAAAAAAAGTAGTGTGTACGCATTTTTTGGGGGGTGTAATTCAGTGCAAAATAAAATTATGTGCCAAATATATGTACAGGGTGACCCCAAAAGTCTGGACACATGCGGTTTACCAATATTGTCAACCAGAAATAAAATAGTATATACCTCCTTTGTGTCCAGACTTTTGGGTCACTTACTCTGTTGCTCCCTTTTTTGTGTGTGAATCTCACTGAATGAAAGTTTTGACGGAATAGTGACCAGAAAGTAGTGCGATAAAAATTGGCGAGGAACGGAATTTCTGGAACCAAGGCTCAAAATGGCATAAAAATTCGATGCAATTGCAGCAGATTTTTGAGGAGTAATTAGTCATTTTGGGTTGGTGTTGTCAGCTTTAATGGCTAACGTGATTGGTCGATGTGGATCGTGTGATGGACAGTGTTGCCGAAGTTTGCATGGTCTCAAGTAACAGGCCCTCCAGCTATATATTTTAGCCCAGCATTTTTTTTTTTCAACGTCCAGTTGATAGCTCAATAGTGTGGGCTAATTATATTTGCACAACGGGGCCTGCTAATTACGGGATTAATTGAAGTGCGTGTGGAATCGATCAGCCACGTGGACTCTTATCGATTCAGGATGACTCGTCGTACTCCATGAAATAAAAGCACGTTTTACGCACAGCACGTGTTGCGCTTGCGTAACCCATTTTCAGTCCATTAAAAAAAAAAATTTGTTGGTGCCATTTTTGAGGTGGGCCATTGCCTAAATTCTGAACCTTGGAAGGTCACTGACATTCCCCAGCAGTCTTGGCCAAGTCTAAGCTCTGGAAACTATTCTTAGAGTGTGTTTCCACATGTGGCGTACGTAAAGGCGAGAAGACGATGAGGAATAAATTATTATTACTTTCCCAACTTCGACAAAACACGAACTGGTTGAAAGTGGATTTCATTAATTACAGTGTTTTTCGTGTCTGACAATGTAAATCATGATCAGTAGGGAACGTCTTGATAAGTTTCGGTTGAAGGAACGAACTCCTTTTTGACCTCTTCGTTTTATACGTTTAAAAAAAAAAGTACTTGTGGCAGTAAATTTTACACTTTACTTACACCCATGGCAAAATTAGGTCAATGAATTGGAGCAAAAGCAAGGTCGGATATTTATGGAGATTCGTGAGGAGGTTAACAACTTCTCTCGGGCTTTGGTGCAGGCTACACTGTTAGCCAATAATTCAGAATCGTGCAATGCGACGGACCGTGCCTGGCAGGGACACGACTGGTGCGGTCACTCCAAGTCCACACAACCTGGCCTAACAAAAGTTAACTACCTTTTACTGTAAATGGTGTTTATGGATCGACAACCTGCCTCGTGCATTTTATACAATGTACCAATTTGTCCTTCATTCGTTATCTACACATCTATATGATATGCATGTGCACTTGCGCCACCTTTTATTCTATTTTAAAAAGGCAATAACAAGCGCATGTGCGCATCACCTGGCTGGCTTGCTGCTTTAATATTAATGTGAGTTGAGCAGGTGATTGGATTGCTTCGTCACTGCCTGGATATGTATGTGTGAATACATGTAGGGTTATTTTGTTTTGCATTGCTTTGTTGGCTCTTTTGCAGAAGACAGCTCTCGGGATGAAGTTCGACACGGTCCTCTCCCATCTTGGGGAGTTTGGCAGGTACCAGAAGAGGGTGTATTTCCTCCTGTGTCTTCCTGCCATCTCCTGTGCGATGCACAAGTTGGCATGGGTCTTCCTGGGAGCAAGGGTTGACCACAGGTGAGTGGAAAAAAAAATTGTTTGAAAAAAAGTAAGCATAAGTGGGTCGAATCCCCAGAATAAATAGTTGGCATTAGACACGAATTCCACAGAGGATATATAGAAATTTCTTCGTAGAAACAGCACAATCAATTATGTATAGGTCGAAATATACACAATGTGACAATGGCATTGTTGGCTTTGAGCACCAAGGTTAAGGCGGCCGATTCTCTCATTAATGGTCGATTCTCTCATTAATGGCCGATTACACGGTAATGGAATTCCTGCTGCTTTCTTGCAATGAAGCGCGCAAAATATAATAATATATCTGTGCACATGCCAGCGACATGCAGTCGCGATTACTGCTGTAACAGCTGCGCACAATCTGATCATATCTGCTTGAAGCGAAGGTCAATATTTATTTTTCAAAAAAAAAAAGTGCTTGCAAACTGGGGCTCAAAAGGACGCACTATATTGCAAGTATAGAAGCTATTTTTACATACGCCGTGAAATTATTAGAAATATGTAGTTTACTGGTGGAAATAGGGTATTGTTCACTCCAGCAATTGCTTCGGGTAAATAGTCTTTAGTGCACTACCCCGTACGCAAATAAATGAGCTGAGGCCAAATTCTTGCGCAATGGTCTCTTTGCAAGCTTTAAAAAAAAATATGGCACGACCTGCTCAGATGGTAATGTCGCAAAAATCTTATGTAATAAGAGAGGAGGCACGAATCATGCAAAAATTTCAGTCTTTTGTGCGAACTCTAATGATCTGATATGTGCACTTCCTCTTACGTGATGCCCTTACAATGCAGTCTGAAAGTGACCTTCTGTGCCAATGCAAAACCGTACTTCTTTTCAGTTTGAATCAAAAGTTTAAAATGCCATTCATACAATGTTACAGCCTCCCCCCCCCCCCCCCCTNCCCCCCCCTTTTTGCCTTGATATATCAAAGACGGGCAGCTGTACTCTTTTCAAACCTCAATTGAAGCATTGCTGTGTGCTGCACCAGCACAATGCCGAATTTACAATTCAAAACTTCATGCATCTGCCATTGATACATCCGCTTCCACAATTGGTGTCAATCGTGGCCACTCATGTGCCATCACGTGGTATGGACGTGTATGTGTAATGAGGAAGCTTCCTTTTCTTGGTTGTAATCTCAGAACAAGCAAACGGACACGGGTTCACGGATCGATCACACGTACTTGAAATAGAGTAATAGATATGTTTATCTCAGGAGGTGCTCGATGGGAGGGATAAAATGGAAGGGGGGGAAAAAAAAGTTCAACTCGTGTCGAACAGGAGTGTATAAACCTTGAGACGGATATTGCAATGTTGTGTGTGTGTGTTTTTTTAAAGACCGGTTTTGCAGGATTTGCAAATTTTTTTGGAGCACATACAAGGTGGTTTGTCACCATTGTGAACGTCAAAGGTGGAGCAGAAAAAACAGAGATAATAATTATCACTGATCATGCTAAGGATTTTTGTTTGCTTTTGAACCGTTTTGAAAGCCTATGTTTGGTAACGATGTTTCTGAAACTAAATCACATCTGTACAGCACAAAATTATCCAGGTGTTTACTGCATAAGTTTGAACTCGTTAATGATACACCCTGTATGTCCTTCGAGTGAATGGGACTAGTTAAGTAAGTTACAGGTTCGTTGCCAATCAGGTTTTCTGGCCCTTTATTTATTAGCCAAAGAAATGTAAACAACTGAGAGCTGTCATTTATATTGCGACGGTCCTGTAATTTTTTATTCACAAAAATGTCAATTACATGGGAGCGTTCACTTCACATAAAAAAAGGTTGCCAGATTAATTTCCGGGATTGTTTGTGCCATCAATCGTGATGGTTGGGTTCCAAGTCCTTCCAATCCAAAGTCTCTGCTTGTGCCCGTATCAAAGGTCAACGATTTAGCAGGATCAAAGTGTATACAGGGGGGCTTTCTTGGCAAGTAATTTTGCTGATTATGTCCGGATTACTTCTTTATATATATAAAAAAAGATAAAATTGGACAGCGGCCTCGTGTGACGAAAAATTCGGATCTGATATTTTTTTTGTTATTGAATGTGTAAAACACAAATTTTACGATCGCGTCCATATATATATATGGCTATGGTAATCATATAATCTTTACAACTGATGGTTACTCTATTATGCAGCACCTTGTCCTGATATAGTCTGCCTGGCATGGTGCACACACGTCAATGAATAGCAAATTAGCTGCATTGACATGCTGATTCCCAAAAAAAATATTTCGCAATGTATTAATTTTATTTCCAGATGTTTGCTTCCGAACGAGTTTCCCAATAACGCGACTTACGAGCTGACACCAGAGCAGCTGAACTCCAGCTACCCTTGGGATTCTCTGGCCCAAAAATGGTCGCAATGCAGCTACCTGGACCAGAACGGTACCGCAAGATCCTGCGAGGAAATGGTGTACGACACCTCCAAGTACAAGAGCAGCGCAGTCATAGACGTAAGGACAACCTCTGTCAATTATAATTATTATATGTAATACATATAACATTTGTTGTCAGTGGGGAATGACGTGCGAGAGGTCGGTGATTCACGCGACTGCCCAAGCATTGTTCATGGTCGGTGTCCTCCTGGGGTCAATCGTCTTTGGAGACCTTTCCGATCGGTAATAATCAATCGAATTGCGCAGACAAGAAAGACTTAATTGTTTGACCTCTTTCTGTGTGAAAATATGTAAGGTATGGACGTCGACCGGTGTTCTTCGGGTCGCTGGTACTGCAGGTGGTGAGCGGGATATTGGCAGGGTTGGCTCCGGAGTACATCTCGTTCGTGGCGGTACGTATTCTGGTCGGAGCAAGCACCTCGGGAGTCTTCCTGGTGGCGTACGTCATTGGTAAGGAAGCTGTACACGGAACACGATGACACTCTACCCAGAATGTGCCGAACACAGGTGTGGAGCTGGTGGGTCCGAACCATCGCCTGTTCACCGGTACAGTGTGCCAGATATTCTTCAGCTGCGGGTACATGGTGACGGCCCTGTTTGCGTACCTGATCGACGACTGGAAGATGCTGCAGATCGCCTTGTCGCTTCCGGGTCTTCTCTTCCTCTGCTACTGGTGGTGAGTCCGAGCTCTTCAGCATGTTTTAATTGCCCCACCACAATTGATGTTTCCATCACAATAAGGTTTGTGCCGGAGTCCATACGATGGCTGATGTCCCAGGGAAGAAACGAGGAGGCGGTGTCGCTCATCCGGAAGGCAGCGGCTGAGAACAAGGTGTCCATGCCGGACGAGGTGTACGACAGCATCCTGAAGGCCGAGGCGGACGTCGAGGTCAAGCCGGCCGCAGTGGTCAAGAAGGCCAGTCTGCTGGACCTCCTCAGGACGCCCAACATGAGGAAGAAGTCTATCAACATCTTCTTCAACTGGTTAGCAATTAAGATCCATATATGTATACAGAATGGAGGACAACTGGACAAGTGTGTCTCCGTTTCAGGTTCGTGAACAGCGGTGTGTACTACGGCCTGTCTCTGAACACGTCCAACCTGGGCGGAAACGACTACCTGAACTTCCTGATATCAGGTGCTGTGGAGATACCGGCGTACCTCTCTGTACTATTCACTCTGAACATTTGGGGCAGGAAGTACATGCTCTGCGGGAACATGATCGTCGGAGGCGTCGCTCTGCTCTTGACATTAGCAGTACCTGATGGTATGTTCAAAAAAAAAGGTACAAAAAAATATGTCCCAATTGTCTCATCCGCATTATTATTTTTTTGTTCGCAGATCTTCCAGTGCTGACCATAACCTTAGCCATGCTGGGCAAGATGGCCATCACAGCTTCGTACGGCATCATCTACATATTTTCGGCCGAGCATTTTCCGACCGTGGTCAGAAACGTCGGTATTGGAGCCAGTTCGACAAGTGCTCGAGTTGGAGGTATCCTGGCTCCGTACATCATCCTGCTGGTATGTATTACAATATGGCACACCAAAAAAAAATTTAGAAGCAAAAAAAAACTGCAAAAATTCGCAAAAACCTGTTTGCATTTTATTTCCACAGGCCGATTTCTGGAGACCGTTTCCTCTCCTGATATTCGGCGGATTGGCCTTCGTGGCAGGGATATTCGCACTTTTGCTGCCCGAGACGTTGAACCGCAAACTTCCAGAGACCATAGAGGACGGAGAGAGGTTTGGACCGTAAGCATTGTTGTGCTGAACATTCAGGACGACTTGTCTGATTTTCTGGTTTTTCTTGATATTGTCTGATCTTCTGGATTTTCTTGAATTGTCTGATCTTCTGATTTTTCTTGAATTGTATGATCTTCTGAATTTTCTTGAATTGTATGATTTTTGCAGGAGAGGGATTGAGGAAGCTGACAGCAGCGAGAAGACTATAATCAACGGGCTACTGGGTGGGCCAAATGAGAAGGAGAAAGAGGCATCCTTGCCCAGCTAATGGAAAACAATGGGGCCGCGCAGAGACCGTTGATGTTGGGCTTCCAAAAGTAGCGTTTATTAATATTAACATATTGCTTCCATTCCACTTTAGAGAGACTATACATGAAAATTATTGAGAGCCACATCCACTGCCACTCTGCCAATTTAAAAGCCTCTGCTCAAGTAACAGATATTTTAGACGTCTGAATTAATATTGCGACGTATATGAATACTATTTTTCATCTAGTCAAAGTCCTTTTTTTTTGTGCCACGAATGTTAATTACACCACCGTGTAAAAAGTTGCCCACAGTTCATTAGGGAGGAATTGGATTGTTCTCTCCGGCAATGTGTTAGAAGCAACAAGCTGGTTGCTAGAGTAAACAATATTTGTTCAGTTCACCACCGCTGAATATTTTCAAAGTAAAAAATAGAATAAATAGAAAATTGTCACCAAAGATGCCTTTTTAAAGAGTCGAATGAAGGGTGTTCTAGAGGCACATGGTTAATTAAATCCCAAGGTCATCTGGATAATGATGCATCCTGTTTTGTTACGAAGTTTTTTCCAATCTTGAGGTCGTTACACTGCTGGTTCATAACAGATTGTGGCGTATGCGTGTCACCAAAAGTTTCAGGAGGTGACAGTGTGAATGACTGCCTTTGGTTGTAAGATTAAAATATATTTAAACCAACAATATGGTGATAACGTTGTGGGCCAATTGTGCAACTATTAAGTTACGTATATAATATCATATACCTATAATGTAATGTGCGAAGGTTTTGTTCTCGCATATTTTCCAGTACAGTATCTGTACTTTGTCAGATTTTGACTGGCATGGTGAGGTGTTGTTCACAAACTGATGAAATTATGTACTCTCATAAATTGTTAAATAAACATTTTGTATTACATCATCACCAGTGTTCAAGTTTTATACACAACCTCTTGAACACCTGTATATGGCTTTAACCACTTTGACAGGTATTGCACACAATAGGTGGGCCATAAGAAAATGTCGAAGTAACTGTCACAAAAATACATGTTTATTTGTTCAGTAAATTTATATCCATAACATGTCAAATATGTATAATATTATGCAAATATGCTCTCCAAAAAAATAGTATTTTTTTACCCTGCGTTTTTCATAGCTTAGGAATCCACGTCCAAGGTCACTTTTTATTTTGGCTTAAATGTCTGGCTCACAACAATGTTATATTTCACAGCATCACTGCCAATGACATATACGTACAGTAGTTACACGGAAGACATCAAAGTTTTAACCATATATTTTTCTCTCCTTTTTTCCTCAGCACAACAACAGTAGAAAAATAAACATGTTCAGCCTTACCTGCGGAATGAACCCTAATCTTAATTATAAACCCAGTTAATTCCGAGCTTTTAATTTTTTGGCAATTGCAGCCACCAATCCAGCTCCTTTACCACTTCCATCCTCAGCTAAAAATAGCTGAAACTATTCAAAAAAAATAAAAAGTGGATTGAAAAAATAGGATCACGCCTGAAAAAAATGATTTTTCGCTTACCTTCTTTCCCGGAGCCATTCTGCTAATGAACTGAGTCATTAATTGCTTCAGACGTGGATGATACTTAAAAAGGGAGCCATCGACTGCGATCGTGATCTCCTGGCGATCTATGCGGTTCAAAACGCTGGACAAACCTGTTAAGCATAATTCGCACATTTTTTTTTTTTACAAGAGATGCTTCGATTAATTAAGATTTAAATTATCTCACAAATGGAAACGAGAAGAGCGGCTCTGGTTGACACGACGCTGGAAATGTGCTTGACAATGGTCATGTCATCCTCTCCGAAGGTCAGGCTCATGTCTTGCAGGATTTGGGTAATGTGCTCTGATGAGTTGTTCAGGGTGTCTCTATGGAAGAAAGATTTTTTTAAATGTGAATCACACTCAATAAAGTTCCTGAGTAAAGTTAGAAAGTGTAAGAAATTTCATATTGAACTAATTAATAAAGCAAGTTATTACAACAGTAACAAAATAGGAGTAGTGACCATTCATTACATGTCAAACTTACTCTTCAATTTGTGAGATGTAACTGGAATGGAAGCTTCCGTGAGTTAGAAGCTGCTCGGTGGCGATGCCGCTGAAGATGGCCTTGTCCTGGGTCAGTTTGACCAGAATGACCCTGACAATTTCGCCCAGGTAAGTTCCGGCCACGTATTTTTCAAACCTGCATAGAACATATAAGTCACAGTCTAAATTCGAGAACTATAGAGTCATACGTACGTAAATGAATTGACTAGCAATGAGCTGTTGTCCACGTCTCTATCAAAATCCGTCTTGATAAAGTCCAGAACTCCGTTGTCACCAAAAGCACCCCATTCAATATCTATGATCACCTGTATTAAATCATTAGTTACAAGTGGATAAAAATATTCTAAAAGCAAGAATGACCTCTTTGGCTCCGCGGTTGTCCTTCCACTGCCTGATCCTGTCTGCTCTCTCGATATAACATGCGTTGCATCCACTTCCGAGGATGAGTCCCACTGCGCATCTGTGGTCCAGGAAGGCTCCCTGGACTAATGTTCCAGTGGTGTCGTTCAGGACGGCCACCACTTCCACCTGGAGGTCGCCTCGACGCTTCAGGGCGTCGCTCAGCATCTGAGACGCGTTCTCTCCGACCACGTCTGGGCAGTTGAACGTCTTCGTCCAGGACAGGAGGATGCCCACGTCGATCCCTCTGTGCTCCATAGGGAAAGAGAAGGTGAATCCTGAGAGAAGATAAAATAAATATTAGCACTAAAAAGTGTTGGCCATTGCAATTCATCATTAATACATGTAACACTTGTTCATGTACTGAGAAAACATTTTATTAAACTTATTGTGACCAAAACAATAATTTTTTTTCAGGTGCTATGAAATTATGGGCTAGGTCAACATTCAATGACATGCATTGTAATGTCACATTTTACTCCGAAGAATCTTATCCAGCACTTAGTACATTATTCACTTATCAAGAAGGCTATACTTCCGCACTTATTCGTGTCTCGAATGCTGGCTGAAGCAATAATTCTTTGTCTCAGACAATTGCAAAAACTAGCCACAGAATGTGGCCTTGCACACATTATCCAATTTCATGTGACATATACTGCTGTATCATAAACAACAGTTAATATTCGAGGCAGTTCTTGTTAAAATATATTATTATGATGGAGGAATGATGGTCTGACCTAAAGGCAAGGTTCGATGAAGCATGTTCTTTTCCTTCAGAAAGTCGTGTATACATTCGGCCAGGAAATCAAACAGAGGCTTTCCAGGTCCTTTACGAAGATGGTCCGCCACATGATAGTACTTTAGCTCCTCTCGAGCTATAGCACCACTCTCAAGGACCAAAAGACACACTCGGAAGTTGGTTCCTCCAAGGTCTAGCGCCAGGTATTCGCCTTCCTCTGTAAACAATATCATTTAAATGTATTTTGATGAGTAAAGCGTGCAATGATGAATGTACCTGATCCGTCTGGAAGTTCAGGTATGTATGTATTTTCCATCTGGAGCGACGAAGGTTCTCCAGCGAGACCTCTCTCCATCTCTGATTCAAAGACATCTCGGATTCTCCTTTGAGTATCAGCATTCAGTTTCAGTCCTGCCAGCAGCTGTTCAACCTGCAGAGATGGTTCAAAAAATAATAATATAGTTCAAGTGAGACAGAACATGTAATTTAGTTATCGCGACACTACCAATAAAGCTAGATGTCAACCGACAAACAAACGTGAGGCTGTAATTTTACCGAGTTATAATTAGAAAGCAGATCAGTTTACATACAGATTGAATCAGATCTCGTCAAGTTTCGCGCGCCCAATTCGTTACAAAAAAAAAAACGTCTTTCTGACCACTAACGACTTCCTTTTCATCTATTGAAACGTATCTAGATTAAAAGGAGTGTAGCAGAAAAAAAAAGTTTTCTCTCTTCAGTCAAGATGTATAAACATTGTAGCGCAACACGACCTCCAAATGCAATCGATCGAATCAGAATAGTCTATTGATTCTGCTGCGCGTAGTTTTAGAACCTGAGATTCACCCCGTTACAATTTACTGTGCTTTTACATTTGTTGGTAATTTATATCTAATTTCTATATCAAATTTTACAAGTTTGATTAAGACGATTGTTGCGCCAGGTTCAAATCCATGCTGGGAAAACAATCCGTTGCTGTCACATCCTATACAGTAATGAGGAAGTGTTGACATTTTCTGTGCAGTATTACATAACACGTCTATGACTCTTAAAGAGGAAAACATATGTAAAAAAAAATTCGCACGGACTTCCATATAATTTGTGAGGCGTGACCTCGAATGCGGCAATGTGCCAACACGATGCTTAAAATTCAAGCACGATACGTGGAGTGTATGACGTCAACCTGTAACATGTGCACTTTTATCTGACCCAAGTGTAATGTATTCTACACACCCGGTGGGGGAAAAAAAAGTCATGCAACGACATTAATTTACATACCTGTTGCACCTTCTTGTTGTCTGCAAGCTTCAGCTCCGGAAAATCTAATCCGGAACACATTTCTGCGTCTGGTTTGTGTGATGTTACGGACTCGACTGCTGCCATCGGATTACGCACTCTTTTTCCACATGACTATATAGAAGTGAAAGCTTCCTGCAATTGGCGCTAGAGAGGCGCTCCCTCTCGTTTTATAAAAGGGGTTTTATTATGTAACTGACCAGTGGTCCTGTTTTTGTGACCTATGGGACAGTAATGAAGGGTTGAGTTGGTTGCGGGATGTTTTTATTGGAGTCGACGCATGCGGATCATGAATCTGAGACGTCTTTGCAATCTGGATGTCTTTATAGAATGGATCATTTCCTGTGAAGCTTTGATTGGTTACGAGGACATTTCTGCACTTGTAAGGGCTTCGACTGGAGGACACTTTTTTTTCTATACGGGGTTGGTGTTGCGTAAGGTGCCAAAAGATAGAGAGGAAACTGCCCATCAGAATGGACAGTCCTGAACAATCATCAAAACTTTGAAAAATATCATGTAACCCATTTATTATTCAGCCAAAAAAATTAGCAAAAACATTCAAGCTTTGGCAGCTGCAGCCACAAGAGCAGCTCCTTTTCCGCTTCCTTCTTCCGCCAGTATCAATTCAAACTGCGGAAAAAAAACATAAGGTGCAAATTTCTGCACACTTTCGCACACCATGAGAGCACTTACCTGTCTTCCAGGACACATGTCGCTTATGAACTTGTACATGTATGACCTGAGTCGTGGATGGTACTTGAAGAGTGAGCCGTCGATCGCGATTGTCGTTTCAGGTCGAGCCATTCTCTCCAGCAAGTGTGAGAGATGAATCGATGCAACAATGGCCGTCCTTACAGATATGAGTTGACATATGTGCTTCACGATTGCGATGTCATCTTCAGTCGGACTCAATTCCAGATCTGTCAGAAACTTCCTGGTGTTTTCAGTCTTGTTGTTCAAGTTGTCCCTTGAAAATAATTCGGATTATGACACAAGCATCAACATAAAAATTGACTAATTGTAAATATTTATCTAATAAATAATAGCCATGTACTTACTCTTCAGCTTTGGATATATCTGGTGCCCCAAAACTCTCAGCAGCTGTCAATTTGTCAGATACTTTCCCATTAAAAAGTAGCCCTTCTTTGGCCAGTTTTATCGTCGCAAGGCGTAATAATTCGCCATAATATGCTCCACCAATAATCTTCTCAAGTCTGCAGAAAGAATATTGGTAAACCACTAAAAATGAGTGCACATAAATGCTAATCAGAGTAACATTTAGTTAAAAGTACTTGCTACAGTCTCTGACTGTTCTGAATATTTTATAGTAAGCTGCTTCACTATGTACACATAGTACAAGCAATCACGTACGTGAACATATTAGGCTCGATTGATTTCTCGTCAATTTCCAGATCAAATTCAGTCTTGAAACTATCCAGCTTCCCATCCTCTCCTAAAGAGCTGCTCTCTGTGTTCACCACCACCTGAAGACCAAAAATCGTATTAAGAAACAATTCGCCCAAAGTATTAGTTAAATGATAGCCGACAATGACCTTTCCTGTTCGACCTTTCCCTGCATGACCTCCCTTCTTAATCTTGTCTGCATCTTCCAGATAGCAAACGTTGTATCCACTCCCCAAGATAACTCCCATGGCGCTTCTCTTGTCCTGAAACGCTCCTTGCATCAGGGTTCCTGTGGTGTCGTTCAGGATGGCCACCACCTCCACATTGACCATCCCTTGTCTTTTGATGGCCTCCTTCAACAAAAGGGCAGCGTCTTTCCCAACAACATCTGGACAGTCGAATGAATTAGCCCAGGAGATAAGAATACCAGAGTCGATCGCCATTTGGTGGAATGGAAATGAGTATGTGAAACCTACGGGGAAATAAACGTGTACAAAAAAAAAAGGTAACGTGCTGAGACAATATTAAACTCGGTGGACATACCAAGTGGCAGCTTTTTCTCCAGAAGGTTCCGTTTCTTCAAGAAGTCGTGGATTGATTCGGCCAGAAAATCAAACATTAGAACTCCAGGCCCCTTTCGCAGCTTGGAAGGAACCTCGTAGTATTCCAGCTGAACATCCTGTTCTTTTCCAGCACCTCTAAGCGTCAGGAGGCATACTCGGAAGTTGGTTGCACCCAAGTCTAATGCCAGGTATTCTCCAACCTCTATACAAAAGGAGTCGATTTTTGTGACAGCATATACACTTTAATAACGAACACAACTGACCAGATCCGTTTGGAAGCTCCGAAATGTGTGTGTTTTCCATCAGCATTCTTGTGGGCTCCCCTCGCAATCCTTTTTCCAGCTCATCATTAAAGATGGTCCTGAATTGTGTCCTCCTCTTCTGATCCCATTTGAATCCCTTCAATTCATTCTCCACCTACATAAAAAAACATAGTCAGACACTAACCTTGAACTGATAGTCATGCGAACTCGGCCTGATCGAAAGTGAAACCGCACAGGATTTTGATCTATACCGTACTGCTACATGTATATAATATTAATATATGACAAACCTTATCCGCTTTGGACTTGTCCTTCAAAACAAGGGACGGGCAGTATTCTGGTTCCATTGCTTCAAAATATATGTCCGTGCAGCTCAATGAATCAAGCTCGACTGACGTGTTAGCCCTGAATTGTGAACAGAGGGCGTCACTTTAGTTGGTTGACTGACCTACAAACCTTGTCCTCTATTTGCTTTTATTGAAGCCGCGACCACTATAAGTCACGAATACGCTCCAAGTGCGATTATGGTATATCAATAGGCCTACTTACCTGGCAGCATAATTCAAAACCGTTATGTAACTACAAGTTGGCAGACCTGCTATGCTTAGTAAAGTTGCGTGTGGTTGCGTGCAACCCACTCTTTTTGTTTCAAAAGTCTGCAGCATTATCAGAGGTGATTAATTACTGCGTTTCTGAGCTTGGTTGCTAGCACAGTCTATTGTTTGCAAATTAGGGCACGGTATATTTACACCGTACCAAGCACAGCAAATTGGTGCCTTTTCATTCAGATCAAGCCCTATAGTTATGATACATTATTACAATAATGTTATTGGTACTTCTCCAACGATTGTACCGGAAACCGTCAATTTAGGGAACATAACATGGAGATTAAACGAATTCTTGAAGTACTGTACATCATTTATTCGTGTATAACTGAAATCCTGAATAATATCCATCCGAACTTGTAGGTTGTAATTTTCTTACACACGACACTACGACGCTGTTTAATTAAGACAATCAAACAATCAAGCTGGTGATATATTGCCCAAAACTGAAGAAAGTGCCACAATATATAGTTCTCACGCCTTCTTTTTCTTCTTAATAATGGCAGCAGTCAACGCAGCACCTTTAATCGTGCCATCCTCAGCAAGTATGATCTCAAACTGGAAACGACATTATCATTTCGACTTGAACACTGCAATAGAACTCACATCGCTTTACCTTCTTTCTGGGGACCAGTTCGTGCAGGAAAGTGTGCAGATACGAGTTCATTCGCGGATTCTTCCTGTACAAGGCGCCATCGACTGCAATTGTCGCTTCATTGCATCCCATCCTCTTCATCAAGCATGCGACGCAGATCGAGGCGATCATCGCTGTCCTTAGGCACATGAGTGCACTCACGTGCTTCACGATCGCAACTTCTTCGGCTATCTTCGCCGCGAGACCAAAGCCTCCCGTCAGATTGGCCTTCGTCCTGCCAGCGTCGTCCAGGTTGTCTCTTTTTTATTTTATTTGGGAGAACACTCTGAGAGTTTATACATTCGTGAGACAGCTCCAAAGGACATACAAACATCAAGGGCAGCTCAAAATTCAGCCCTAAAAGCTTGTCATTCGACAACCTGGACATACTCACTCTTCAGCTTCCAGGACGAACCGCATGTCTAAACTGCCTGGAGTCTCCAGATTGAGCTTGCATCCAGAAAATCCTAACTCGTTGAACAGCTTCAACAAGACGAGACGCATCAACTCGCCCAAGTGAGCGCCTCCAGCAATTTTATCCATCCTGCCCACCCAAAAAAAATAAATGGATGTTACTATATACGACCCTGAACTCTGACCCGAAACAGTAGCTTACGTGAAAGAGCTGGGCTCATCCGACTTCTCGTCCAGCTCGGTGTCGAACTCAGTCTTCAGATAATCCATGTTGCCTTCGTCCCCTACAAGGCCACACTCTGTGTTCACAATCACCTGCAGGCACACGAATAGTATGTGTTATAGCTAGGTCATTAGGTCAGATTGCCCACTTTAATTATTGTGACCTTATCGCCTTCACATGTGTACTCTTTGTACAGACTGGATTTGTCCAAGTAGCAGATGTTGTAACCTGTCCCCAAAACGAGTCCTATGGCGCATTTGGGGTTTTGAAAGGCTCCTTGTACCAGTGTGCTTGTGGCGTTGCTTAGGATGGCCACCAACTCCACTTTGGACAGATTCTTTCGGGACAGGGCCTCGCTCAGGACGAGGGACACGTCCTTTCCGATAGAGGCGGAGTCCTTGTACCGGCTGCCCCAGGTAATCAAGATGCCCGAATTTATCTCCTTTTGGTAGTACGGAAACCCTAAAGTGAAACCTATACGAGAAAGAGAGCCAACCCGTTGTCAAAATTTGGCAACACTGTCCCCTGGACTTAGTGCGTTATGCCACAACAATATGGCGCGCATCATCTCTCTCTGCACACTACTGCCACTCTCAGTTACTAATGCACGTTGGTGATGAGTCAACGTATAAAGGGACAGAGTGACACCTAAGATAATTTTTGTACATGATGATTAATATTGCCTACCCAGAGGTAGCTGCTTCTCCAAAAGGTTTCTCTTGCTCAAAAATTCGTGGAGGGAATTAGCTATAAAGTCGAACAAGCTGCTGTCCGTGGCCTGTCTCACATCTGGAGGCACCAAGTAGCTCTCAATATCCACATCGGGCTCGGAATCTCGTCCTTTGAGAACCATGAGGCAAACGCGGATTCGACTCGAATCCAGCTCTAGTCCCAGGTACTCTCCGACCTCTGAAAAACATGACTCTTATATAGTTACATATCCTTGTGTCGGAATAAAAAGTACGGGCCCTCACCAGACCGATCTGGAAATTGCGACACGTGTGTGTTGATCATCAGCATCGTTGTCTCTTCCTCCGGATTAAAACCTTTAGCCAACTCGAGCTTGAAGTCCAAAAAGAACCTCATCATCGTATCCTTACTTAAGCTGAATCCTTTAACAATATCCTCAATCTGCATTGGAAAACATGTCCCGTTCATGTAATTGTTATACGGGTAGGTACAATTACTCACTTTTTCCTTCCGCTGTACGTCGTCCAAGACAAGTTCCGGATGACGCAGAGCTTGATTAGTCGGCGGTTTGCTCGACGAACACCCGCATTCGTCCGCCATACTGTACCGTTTTTCCGTGTCACAATCATTACCGATGGCAACAATCGGAATTTGCGTTTCTGTCGCAACCGTTCATTTAGTTAACAGACATTCGAACATTTTTTTTATTCCTTTTTTTTAAAAAAACCAAGGTTCAAAAACGCCCGCGCTTTCAAATTCATCAGAATATCGAACACTCCCGGCAACTTCGCCCATCAAGAGGAAATAGCGAATCGTGAATATGCGGCTGCCGAAAATTCACTCCGGCTACCAGGCCAAGGTTCGTGTTCGAATTATCGATCTTCTGAAGTTCAATCAATATTATTTTCTTGTTTCGTTCTGGAACGGCCATTTGTGGTGTGTTTGCAGTCGACGGAGGTCAGCATGGTGGCCATGATGGAGCAGATGCGGCTTGGAGCCACGGGCCCTCCTCCTGGTGGTGTAGCGGCACTGGCCAAGAATAAGGAGGAAGAGGACGACCTGTACTCCGGCTACAACGAGTATCCAGAGGCACTCAACACCAAGGACCTGCATCAGGACGAGGGGTTCCAACAGGCCATCAAAACCAGCCATGGAAGGAGGCCCACGGTATTATAAAGGACAAACAAACAAACAAACAGACGGACAGACAGACAGACAGATGGACAGACAAACAAACAAAGTGTGGTAGCCATGGTAACAAACAAACAGACGGATAGACAGACAGACAAACAGACGGACAAACAAAAAGTATAGTAGCCATGGTAACAAACAGACAGACAGACAGACAAACAGACGGACAGACAAAAAGTATAGTATCCATGGTAACAAACAGACGGACGGACAGACAAACAGACGGACAGACAAAATGTATAGTAGCCATGGTAACAAACAAACAAATGGACAGACAGGCAAACAGACGGACAGACAAAAAGTATAGTAGCCATGGTAACAAACAAACGGACGGACAAACAGAGGGACAGACAAAAAGTAGTAGCCATGGTAACGAGCAAAATCCAGCCATGGAAGGAAGCTTACGGTAAGAACAAACAAACAAACACGCAAGCCATGGAAGGAGGCCATGGGGTCACAGTAAGTACAAACAAACAGACAGACAGACAAACAAACAAACAAACAAAAGTGTAGTAGCCATGGTAACAAACAAACAAATGAACAAGCCATGAAAGGAGACCTACGGAAAGAACAAACAAACTAACACACAAATCCAGCCATAGAAGGAAGCCGACAGTACGAACAAACAAGCCATGGAAAGAGACCGATGGTAAGAACACAGAACAAACAAACAACCAGACAAAACTAGCCTTGGAAGGAGACCCACAGCGAGAACAAACAAACAAACAAACAAACAAACAAACGAATGTATGTATGAATAAACAGGCTAATAGTTGTCTGATTTTGTCTAACGTTGCAGGCCACACCGAGGGTACCGAGTACTGCGATGCGGCTTGGGACTGCGTCTGGCGTAAGTACTGTTCGGTACGGTTGCATCGCAGTTATTGTGATATGAACTTTTTGTAGTACCGAGCTGGTGCGACTGGGACGGGTTTGCGGACTGCAATGGCGTCACGTGCGGGCATGCAGACCGGGGATATGGATGTTGCCAGGCCGATTACAGCGGTGCGTGGAGCTGGGTACACGTCCAGTCAGAACAGGACGCCCGGACAGAAGCTGTTCGATCCGTTGAACCTGGCAGCGAAGGGGACGGGGCCTGCGCCGCCCTTGGAGCTGAAGCTGGATGAGAGTCCGGAGGGGAAGATACGGCAGCTGGAGCGGAAGGTGAACGACTTGATTGAGGAGTCAATTTTGTTTGCCAAGAAGGGCGATGCGCGGACGGCGTTGGAGAGGGCCAAGGAGGCGTCCGCTAAGGAGAAGTCGCTGATCCGCATGCGGGACCAGATTGGGCTGAAGGACGGACATAATATGGATATGACGTTCAACGTTGCGTTTAATCTAGCCTCTGCGTACACGGTCAACGAGATGTACGTAGAAGCGCTTAGCACCTACCAGGCAATCACAAAGAACAGGATGTTCAGCAACGCCGGACGTCTGAAGCTGAACATGGGGAATATTTATTTCAAGCAGGGGCAGTACGCAAAAGCCATCAAATTGTATCGGATGGCATTAGATCAGGTACGCTCTTCATCCGTCAAGTGTACTTATTTTGTAATAACATGTCGTTCCTCCAGGTTCCGAACACGCACAAGGAGCTTCGTCTGAAGATAATGCACAACATCGGCTCCTTGTTTGTGAAGATGGGCCAGTATGGCGATGCAGCCACGTCCTTCGAGTACATAATGCAGGAAAAGCCGGACCACAAGACCGGCCTGAATTTGATCCTCTGTTACTACTCGCTTGGTGATCGTGAGAAGATGAAAAAGGGATTTCAGGTCTGTTGCGTAGTTAATCGAGAGAGAGAGAGAGCTTCATGTATTGTAATTGCGTTTCTACAACGTAGGCCATGTTGGAGGTGCCTCAGTGCTTGGGACGCGACGACGAAGACAAGTACCATCTGGTGGGTGGCGAGGACCCTCTCCAACGTGCAATTATAGAGACAGTGAAAAACGACAGCTACAGCCAGTTCCAGCGCAGGCGGAAGGAATCGACAGTGTACTCCGTGCTCACTTCGGCCAAGTTGATATCCCCTGTGCTGGGCTCGCCTGCGGTGGAAGGCAACGAGAACGGAGAGGGGCACGACTGGTGCGTGGAGGCCGTGAAGGCCAGCGGGGGGCCATTCAGCAACCTGGCTGGTGACCTGGAGATCAATCGTGCTGTCAGCTTGATGAAAAAGCGAGACTTCGTTTCGGCGGCCGAGACGCTAAGGGCATTCGAGAAGAGGAAGGAGGCGAAAGTGGCCGGAGCCGCGGCTACCAACCTGACCTTCCTTCACTTTTTGCAGGTGATTATGGGACATGCCGGTACACAATCGAACCTGAACTGACCGCCAAATTAATATCGCAGGGTGACTACGAGCAAGCGGAGAAGTACGGCGAACAAGCCCGACAAGCCGACCCGTACAGTGCCGGCGCATTTGTGAACCTGGGTAACTGCGCTTTCATCCACGGCGATGTCGAAAAGGCGCGTGAAATGTACGTGGTGGCCCTCGAGAACGACTCCTCCTGCGTGGAGGCTCTCTTCAACCTGGGGCTCTCGGACAAGCGGATGGCCATGTACGAGGAGGCCCTGCAGAGCTTCGAGAAGCTGCGTCACATTGTGCACAACCACCCCCAGGTCTTGTACCAGGTGGCGCACCTCCACGAGCTTATGGGCGAGAGAGAGCAGGCCGTCGAGTGGTACCTGCAGGTCCTGGGAGTGGTGGCGTCCGACCCAAGCATACTTCACAGGCTCGGACAGCTGTACGATAAGGATGGGGACAAGCAGCAGTCGTACCACTATCACTTTGATGTGAGTACTTTGCATCATAAATTACAGTCACTTACAGTTAGGCCGCGTTTACATATGAGCAATTTGATCAGTGATACCGGAAAGTAACAATGTAAACGTGGCCTGCAGCAGTGCTGATCCGTAAAATTGCGTAAAGTGGTCAATCATTCATTTAAAAATCATGTGCTAATTACTGCTTGTTTCACCCTAGTCGTACCGTTACTACCCGTCAAACCTCGAGGTGATTGAGTGGCTGGGATCCTACTTCGTGGAGATGCAAGTGGCCGAGAAGGCCATTGCTTACTTTGAGCGTGCAGCACTCATGCAACCGGATGATCCTCGTTGGCCTTTGACTGTCGCCAGCTGTCACAGACGAAGTGGAAGCTACCACCGTGCACTTGAAACGTACAGGTGAGCACATATGACGTACACTTGGGCATACAAATGATTCATATAAATGCAATTTGTGTCACAGGCGAGTGCATCGGAGGTTCCCCGAGAATTTGGAGTGCCTTCGATTCCTAATCCGCATCTGCAACGATATGGGCCTGAAAGAAGCGGCGGACTACGCAAACGAGTTGAAGCAAGCGGAAAAGGCAAAGGCGGCCAGAGAAAGGGCTGCCAGCTCCAGGCCTGGGTCACGTCGAGTAGGGTCAAGGTCAGGGTCGGCAGCCAGCGTGGCCAACAGCGCAGGATTGGTGAGAAGCACGCCAGGTTCGGCCCTGAGCTTGGGACGCGAGACCAGCCTGAGTCTAGACGACGACGAAGATTTCCTGGCGGCTAAGACGAAGGAAGTGGACGCCAGTTACAGCGACCCAATCGGGCCACTGGTGGAGAGGCCCAAGACCAGCATGGGTCGGGGGGTCAAGCCGGAAGAGGAGTTTGCTGAGGGAGAGGGACAGGATTTGCTGCCCGAGTAACTTACGAAGAGTACAATTATTTCCGTCCATTATTATAAGCACCTGCATTTGCCTTATTGCGCACCCTGTGATAATGTATGTTTTAAAATAAAGGATCTGTTGAATCGTTGCGATTTGAACTATCCTTCACATGCATTTACCTTGGACATACTTAATGAGCATAAACAGGTTGTTTTGAACCTTGGTTGCTCGCAGCAGATGGCAACGCAATAAAATGCCTTCCCTTTTGTTTTTCATCCTCGTCGCAACAATTGTGCAAATATGATTCACGGAGGACAAATGGCAGTCATAAGGATACTTGCTGAGGACAAGGGCTCAAATTGTATCGCAATCAATGCATACTGATCTGGTTGAGTGGTAGCGAACAATGATGTCCTCAGGAATGTGCAGTGTTCCCATTATCTGCTCTGCACGTTATGTTGTTATTGTATAGTGAATAGTGAGGGACAAAAGGATTTTGAGCTCATTGCAGTTGAGGGAACGGCTAGGGTAAGTTCACCCCATCGATACGGCCGAAACTGATATGTAACGACAGTTATTTTCTCACCAGATGAAGTGCCTGTACGCGATTGTGTGTTTGGCCGCTCTTTTCATCGGAGTACTTGCACAGTCATCAGAAGAACCATCCGGACCATCAAGTCAGCTACAAAATGTCATGGCCAGATTGTTCGACTTAATTGAGGAAGCGGCTAAAACGATCCAGATTGTCCCTAAGGTAATTTCATTCACTTTATAAGCGCACACTCTCTAGTTAAATCTAATATTGTTAATTTATTAAGTGGGCAGTACAGTCATAATGTAATGAACAATTGTAATGCAGGACTTTAAAAATCTACAGCCGTACTTCAAAACCATCAACAAATCACTTGAAACCATAAGTAAGAAGGTGAGAAGCGCAGAGATTACTCCCGAATAATTTAACCTGAAGAGTAACACTATTTTTGTTTCAGGTCATGAATCGCCTGATGGAGTCTCGTGATTCAATAGCCGCTCTGGGTAAACGAATTAATGAAGGCTCAGGTGATGATATACTAAGGCTGTACCGCATGATTATAAACGCAACACTTGAAGCCCTGAACCGGTAAGCTATCGTACAGCAGAACCTTACAGATACAATAAATCATAATGTTTTCAGAGATTCGGAGGGGGCTGAAGAAACCTTCAGACGTGCTGGAAAAATACTTCCGCCATTGATCAACAGCATCTCCAGTGATGTAAAGGATGAACTGCCGAAGATAATTGAACCGTTTCAGAACGCTAGGGACGAGTTTGCACCCATGTTGCAAGATATGCGAGAAGCATTGAAAGCCATCTCTCATAAGGTTAGTCACAACATTTGGAGATGTAACTTGCAAAAATTAATTATGATATTATTCACAGCTGGTGATGCAGATCATAACGAGGTCCAACCCGAGTTTAAGAAGTATCGTGAGCTTTATGAAACTACACGCACATGAGATTCAACAGTTGTCTGTAGATTTGAGCACGATTCTTGGGAGTATATACGGTTCACGCTCGCAATGATAAGCATGTGCTACCATCTCTAAGTTGGGTGTGCAATGTTTAATAGCTGGCAAGTACACGGCAGGTGTCACTTCTTGTCACTTTTTATTCAGCAAATGTACTGCGCAATCAGGTGCATTGTCTACATAGGAGAAGCTAATATTAGACAATAGTGCCATAGACATTATATCGAACAAACCAGTGCTCTTATCTTGACAAAGTATGTACTCTTTTAGTCTTTGTACTTAATACATAAAGGATGATCAACTGGCTCGTTGTGCATCCTTTTCCCAGTTCGTTTTCAGAAATTTTTATAGACATGCTTCTTGTAATAAAAAAGGGGCGCTAAGGAATTTCACAAGTCTTCCACGGCTCAAAAGGTGAATGGCAATGTAAAATAATACGGTCTCTTTGGTTTCATCATTTTACAGCTGTTACACCTACGTCATAACTACAGGCCTATTGCATACTAAAGTTTGCAGGTGAGAAGTGTTTACACAGTGCATAAGTTTCAAACCCAGCGGGTGGGTGAACAGCATAAGCTCTCTTTAGGTAGGTTAATAACAGCAATCAAAGTGTATTCGCCAAAAAGAGTTGCTGGTCAACATTACTATTATCAATCGCTGCTGCCGTTTAATCTGATTTGCAGCAGTCGATAAAACAGATACGACAGGAACTTTCTTGCCATCTCTTTCGCTTCAAAATAATCCTGCCATGTCTTGTGTGTAAGTCTTTTATACAAGTAGTACTGACAGAAGATTTTGTACAATAACTCGTACAATGTCTTGTGAAGTAATACGGGTATTATCAATCTATGGTAGGGATTAAACGTGGCAAAAAATATTGAGCATTATTGTGCTGTACTGTAGAAAGTGTGCAGCTGCAGTGTACAGGACATAATTGAACTACATCAATATGTTTACATTATTCTGGAGTTAATAACATGTCATATGCAAATACTGAATGCAAACGAACCGAAATCATGCAGACATACTGTACATCACACATATGGTAGCAGCATATTTATCATCTCCTTATTGCCTTCAATGATATCAATAATAATGTATATTCAATGCATATCACACTGATAACAGGATCAGTTTTGTGCACACAATAAATATACATTTAAAAAAAGTGATGCATAAATCCAATGTGCACATGCATATACAATAATTGCAAAAAAATCCGGATTGTTATCCGCACAAATCCTTCAGAAATCTTCTATAAATCTTGCAAATCCAATGGACTTAATCACTGAATATAATTCTCTAAATTCATGATCACCTAACGTACAAGTTAGAGAAGTCTCTGCTATACAGAGAGGTTATCTCTTATTATCGTGATGACAATAAAGAATAAGTAGACCTAGATCACACATTTTCAAACGGTGTCAGTCACAAAATTATCAGTGCTGATTGTACGGCCTAATTATGACGTCAAAAATTATTGAATGCGGACATTTTTTTTTTTTCATTCTCATATCGACATAAGGTGTCACAAGTCTTTTCAAAAAAAAATGTCCACACCCTATCTTGCTATTGCAGAAAAAAAACACCTTCCTTTTTTTATTTATCATCCTCACATATCAGAACTTAATCACACTTATTGCAACGCACGTTTTCATATCCACTTGATCCCCCTGCAGTGTCAATCACTTATTCTTATTCTGTCATTGAGTAATCCTAGAGCCGACGAAGGAAGATAAACGACTTTTAATCCCAAGGCCAGTCTGAAAATCGTCATCAAATCAAAGGTACATCTTGATAGTGACACTTTGGCGAGTATAAAGGGGGATAAGTCGCCATTCCTCAGCCGCTACGGTAGATACAATCCGCAGTCAGGCAAGGTATGACTCGCTGTTCTGTCCACGCAATTAGCAAAAAAAAAGTTAACAAATTAATTTTTTTTTAACAGATGAAGTACCTCCTGGTTTTCTTGGCCGTTTTTGGGCTCGCCAATGCATCCCTAACCCTGCCTCAAAGTGGTACGTACGTTACATAACTCTATGTACACAACAATTTAACAATTGTTGTCCATTTTTCAGGATTCAGGACAGCTCAGCTTATACACAGGGGAGGTAAGTTTATGGACATTTTTTTAAAAGACGATTTGGGTGTTAACTTGGTTCTTTTTTTTAACAGTTGCATTGAAGGATGGAGAACTCGCAGATATCATCAAGATCCTCTCAAACCTTCTGAAGGAGGCTGTTGAAGCTGTTGGAGCTGACATGGCCGAAATTATTAGTTGGGTGAAAACAGAATGGCAGGCACTACAGCCTTACATTCATGACCTCAACGCAGCCATTCAGGACCTTGCTAAGCAGGTAAATTTTCAAGCTCATTAAATGTTTCATCGAGAATATATGGATGATTGCATGTTCTGCAGCTCAACACTGATCTGCGTGGCTTGGGAGAAGCGGTGGCCAAGAAGGTCCTCCAGTTCATCGCCGATCATTCCGACACTTTCAATCAACTCCAACAGCTGGTTGAAGATGCAGCTGACAAGTTGCAGAAGGGGTTAG